>SMLS01067011.1:0-18520 GCA_004785975.1 Popillia japonica
AAAGGTTTTTCTTACCGATGTGTGTACTTACATGCACAAAATTAATTTAAAAGGAAATATTAAACGAACAAATTGGTACCGCTATGATACATTTCTACTGACGCTCATCACAATACTATCTAGATAATAAAATCAAATATCTCGTATCTAAAAAGAACGGTTGAGTAATACATGTATAATGGTAGCATATTATTTAAAAAATCAATTAATTACAATAGCATTACCAACAATACGAGTAGGCAAAGAATAAGTTGAAAAACATGAGTAAAGTAAAATTTAAGGTTATGTCATACAACAAAATAAAATAGTAGTAGTCTAAACTATAAATAATTTACTTGCCTAGATTATATTAGAATACCCACTCATTTACTTTAAGAAAATATGCTTTATTTAATTAGTATTTGATTGTTAAATAGCGGAAAAAATACATATTTCTTCCCGTCATAACTACTTTACCATCAACCATTGTCAGTAGTCAATTTGATCAAAGATGGCAGCATATACTGCATTATAGAAAAATCGTGAGTTAAGTATTTGGATATTTTCATTATTTTTATATATCAATACAAAATCTTCCATACCAAATTTGTGATAGATTGTGGTTTACCAAAGAATAATAATTGAAAAAAAATATTTGAAGGAATATCAATAAAAAATACCCAAAATATCTACAACATTGTTTTGTTGATTTGAATTATCAGTATTATGTAAAGTATAGGTACCTATGTTTATTACAAATGCATAGTTGTCTATTCAACAATGTTTTAACTTTTTCTACAATATTATTCAATTTGTTACCTTTAATAAAAAAAAATTATTACAAATTTCGAATTTTAATGTGATTTACTTTGACTTGATTCAATCTTTACTATATTTAATTTACAGTTCAAATTTTGTATTTAAAATTCAATTTTCAATATTTAGAATTCAAATTTTGTTTTTTGGAACACAGCACTACTTACTTACTAATAATTGTTTTGCCCAATATGTAAATATTTTGTGTTACTTAAGTGCGTTTGATGATTTTTCGTTATTTCCTTGAATTAAATATAACTTATTATTCTACTAATTCTAACAGCAGTTGGGTGGAATATAAACATCAGTTATAGGTTTCATGAATATCCATAACTTTTAATAAATATAGAGTCAGTGAAACAGATATACTAGGGGTGTTTTTCCAATCAGCATTGGAACTTATTATGATGCAAAAACCAAAAAAGTGTTTGGTTTCTAAAATAGGTACATGATTTGATTTGAATTACATTGTTCCCTTAACACCGCGGTCTATTGTATTATTCCGTACCAGTGAATTTCTTTACAAAAACAAATTAGTCCTTACGTCTAATAGCCTGTGTTGTAAATCGTTTTCCGGTACACCTGTTAGTATTAACTGGCCCCAGCAATGACAGTCTGCGCGGGCCCAATACACCGCCTTCAAATACAACCTGGAAAGCTACCTTCTTTTCCTCACTGCATAATTTGTAAATAGGTTCATCTTTCAAAATGCAAATTCTATCCAAGCATTTACTTAGACAGCCGTGTCCTGTTTACAGACACAGAGGCAGCACTTCTGTTGCTAAAAGCTGGGATGGTTGTCATATTATCCGTTTTCTGTGTAACCGCCCTACTATTTCTAATACTATATATTTTTACTGGAATAGTCTGTATGTTTCTATGAATTGAGAAATCATGTCTGTAAAAGTTGTAAAAAATATTTTTTGGCAAAATGTTATGTCTTAGTAGATAGAAATTCGCATACTTTACCGTCTGTGTCTTATAAAACAAAACAAAACAAGGGGATGCCAATGGTACAATACGAATGTAATGCATGTATATAATCCAATCATACCATTTGATTTGCATCTTGACATTGTAGATTTATAGAATTTTTTGTAATGGCGTTATGCTTATGAAGAATAGTAAATCCCGAAAAACCTCTTTTGAGAACCCTAAAATACGTTCTCTTCATATTTCACTATTAGGGTACAAGTTCGTTGCATCTAAGTTACACAACACATCCAGCCTTTCCCGTAATACTTTTTCTCCTGTCTCTCAAAATGGTCGTTTTTAGGACCACCAATTTATCACAAATAAAAGAAAAGAACTAAATTTTGTAGTAGCCTTTGCGAAAGAGCTTAAAGCGCCCTAACATAATTGCACTATTATTACATTGTTTTCATTTAATGCGGCTTTCCCTCAACTTAAATTTTCATTTACCGATCGAAAGCTTCAATATAACATCGATTTTATTGTCATATACGATATAGTACGATACAATGGTCTAATATAGTTCAAGGTCGTATAAACATGTGTCGCTTCGCTTGCCTCTGTGATAGAGATGTGCTTCTATTGAATACGTGTACAGTATATGGTGTAAGAGAAATGACACCACGCTTCAGCTTCAAAGTATTAAATAATTCGTTTTTGTCGTTGTTTTCAGTTATTTTCAACTCTAAATTTTTGATACGGTTTTTTGGTTATTTAAGAAGCAATATGGATGAGTTTTCTTGTACAGTTTGACCAAATAAGGTTTTTTAGAAATAATTTTTTTTCTCGTTTACGCTTACTCGACCCATGGTGTATCAAATGTTTTTGTTTCTAAATCGTTATAGTTATCATCCCTTAACTGCATGCTTTGTATATCGCAGACACCCTGTATATGTCGCAATTTTTCTGCTTCCAAATTTCCGCTGTACAACAGGTGTAGGAACACAAAATATTCATTCTTATGTGCCCGTTTCGGAAAATCAAATTATTACCAAGTCTTATTTCAGTTAAGCCAAATTTCTGACATAATAACTAGAGTGGCGACGTTTTTGGCGTTAGGTTCTGTGACAGGCTAAGTCTCGCATTCCCACCAATGTTCGTTGAAAATTGAAACCAGTTTACAACGCACAATTTAGAAAAATATATCATTTTTAATTCCTATTCCAATTTAGAAAAATATACCATAGTTAACTCCTATTCCTATATCCTATCATAGTTAATTCCTATTACAATAATATTAAAAACGTACTTGACGATTAACATAATATAACTTTCAATTTATCTACGCTACTGTATGTACCTATGTATATGTATACCCAATCGACCCTTGGCTGATTAACATTCAATAGTTTTTGTTGCATGTTACTTATAAATCCAAGAAAATAAATTGCAAATAAAATATTGTATGTTTAGGTATAATAGCTAATAATTATTAATATTTCTATTCAGCTGTCTTTTTAGTTATAAGCATTAAAACGGTGATGTAATATAAGCAAAACATTGAAAACATTGTATATACATACATACACCGTTATGTAAAGCACAACAAAGCACTAATAATTATATGTGCTAACAAAATAATGCCGTTCCATAATACCGTTCTATAATAATCATTCAAATATTGAAAATTTGTTTACTCTAATGATAGGAACCTACACTCAGAAGCAAAAAAACCCCGGACATTTATTTTATAAAAAGAAAAAATACATATGTTAGGTATGTTAGTCAGAGTGTTTGTAGATTATGCAATTTAAAGTACCATTTGTGATTTGTGTCTTGCCATCGATACGTGTAAACAAGCCATTGTTATGACATACGTTATTTAATTATAGAAAGTCACAGTGACTACAGAATTTGTGTCTGCCGTTTTATTCTTTATTATCACTATTTGTTTATTTTTCACGTGCTATCAATGTTTTGAGTGTTAGACGATAGTCACAATTTATCTTATTACCCAATGACTGTGTTCTGTTTACAGACGAATCCCGTTACAATTTACTCTCACTTGATGGACGTGAAAAAATTTGGAGAAGGAGAGGGGGACGATTTTCGCAGTGTTATATTTCCGAGAGATCGTCATTTGGAGATGGTGGAGTGATGGTTTCGCCAGGAGTGTGTATGAACCTTCGTACGGAGTTGGTTTTCATTGACGGAAATCTAACTGCAGATAGGTACATAAATGAATGTTTGGCAAATCATGTGGTCCATATATAGGAAATCTCTTTCTTCTAATGCGCGCCTAGACGTTGCTCGCGTCACCACAAATTATATGCAAGAAGTGGGAATTTGCGTTTTGCCATGGCCAGCAAGGAGTCCTGACAATAATCCAATTGAGTGCGTGTGGGACATGTTGGGACGGCGTATTAGAAGGCTGCAGAGACCATCGAAAAACTTACGGGAGTTAAGAGAAGCACTAGAATAATGGGAAAACATCCCCTATAAAGCCATTTCTAACCTGATTCAAGGCATGCCAAGACGTATGGATGCAGTTGTCAAATGCCTAGGGAGTAACACTCGTTACTAAAAATGTGATTTCAGTGTTACTCTATTTATAATTAATTCACCTTTGTTTGAAATGCGTTTTTCTATTATTTAAAATACTTAACCATTAAATTTTATAACACACTAGATCTTTAATTAACCATTTCTGACATCAAACAAGTGTCTGGTTTTTTTTGTCCCTGACCTTTGTACAAAAATATATTTTTTATATTTTTAATTTGTTACTTTCATATATATTTATAATGGTTACTTATACCATAAGTCCATATATAAAGCGAGTGTTTAAAATAAGGATAATAGCTACATATAGGTACCTACCTTTCGACAAACCCTTCAAGGATGCCCTAGATTGAAATAAGTAGAGAGGAAAACACAAACCTGAAATTCCACTTTTTAGGTCAATTATAACACTCCAATTCCAACAAAGATCAAATTTATTCCAAAACCTTTACAATACATATAATCTGGTTTTCGTTACAACTTCGTCAGTGGAATAAAATTGACATTTATTTCGTGTCAAATTATAAATAAATAACTAGCCATGCCTATCAACAAAATTATCTACAGACAAAGAAATTCAATGATAGGTATATATGATTATGTTTACAATATAGTGGACAATTTAAGATATTTTGAAATGTAAATTTATAATCATAATAATAATGCTCCTTATATCAATGTATTTTTTGTCAAGGTCTAACAATTCTGTTCAAGGAGTAGGGAAAAGCATGGCAAAAAAACCTAGTCAAGAGCTTAATTTTATAAAATTCAGGCGTGATTAGGTGATTAAATTACTATAAATAATACTTAAATGTTCCAAAAATTGACCGCGTTATTTTCTTTTTTAATCATTTCATAAATTACTCTTTCTTTATAACTATTTTCTTTTTTTTAAATCCTAACATTTTCAAAATCAAAGTTATGTCGTAATTCTTTAGAATGCTTAGACGAAGCAGTTTCCGCGGTTATGTTAAGCGTTACAGCGTATTGATGATTATACAGTCGTTTTTTTAAATACTGTCTAGTTTGCCCTACGTAACATTTATTACAGTCTTTACATTCTAATTTATATACGCCATTACTTTGATTTCTTTTTTAATCTTAGTTTTTAAATTTGTAAATAATTGTCCGTTATTGTATGGTGTAAATGTAATGTATATATCTGATTTTTTAAATTCGTATTTAATTTTATCACTTAAGTCGTTAATGTATGGAATTGTGTGATATATTTTACTGAGCATACACAAACATGAAACTATCTTCAACAAGGCGGTATACGGTAGCGATTGGGTTCCGTATCTTATACGAAAAGTGTAATGCATGATGCGTATACATACAGCATAACGCAGGTATGTACTTACATACATACATACGTATCTGTATCCTTTAAATTCAGCACCAACCGGTGCTCATTTTGATCCTGTGGACTTTCGGATCGAATGAAGAAGGGTACATACTGAAAACGGTCAAATGTAGGGCGCTTGCGTTGTTTTCCCGTTATGGATTTTCCAATCGGGAAGGCAGTGGATGCTGCCAGAACGTGGTTAGACACCCCAGTCATGCCGCTATTCACGCCTACACACCACCGGTGAGTCATTTTCATTTTCGCTCACTTTTTCTCTCACCTCATTACTGCGAAAATACTAAAGACATTGCTACACTTAATATATTTCCCGTGATGTTGTTTACGCTTAAATTCTTGCAATCACAGAAACATACGTAGATATATGAAATATTTTTTCGCAGTATAATTAGAAATTTGTACGCTCATTTATTATATTTCCTTTGCTAGCCGATTTTTTTTAGTAATTTATTCTACGGCAGTGTCGGTGTTTGTTTCAATTTAAAATGAGGGTGTTTTTAAGTCAGGACATTGGGGTAAATATGAAACATAATGAAACAACAATCTGATATAATTTTCAATTTAAATTTATATAAATAGTTTAACTCTAGCATTTTTATTTAAACTAAGCTTTGATTCCATTTATCGGCGACCTAACTGAACATTTTCGTTAGGTCATAACAAGGCTGCATAATCTGTACGGTGGCCTTGGCTTCAAACTATCGCGCGCTAAAACTTTTTGTAATTGATTAGAATCTCATCTTTTCCCAAAGTATATAAATATTAGTTTTACACCAGGAATTATATCTCTTGCACATCACAAATTCTGCATGCTATGACAATCGCGTTATATACAGGTATTTTTGTATATAGTTATGAGTAAGACGTTTAGAACATAAACTTAGTTTAAGTATCTACATCAGAGTGGTTATACTTTTACACATACTAATCGTGAGAATGACAACCGCTCGTCCGATTATAATTTATAACTAAGTATATATAACTAATATTTATTAATTATATACTTAATACATATGTATGTAGCGCTAACCTGGTATAATAATCGATAATAGAAACAAATCAAAGTATTTCCGTATCAAACATTTAGGCAGCCAATTGTATTATAAATAATTTGTTGGTAAACTTATGCTAAGTATGAAATAGATTTGACAACTGCATGTAGTGACCTACTAGTCTTTAAAAATCATATTATGCTTTTGCATTAACACAACACAGGACAAAATAAGTATACCTACCAGAAAACTTTACAATACTGGTCCTTACACAAGTTAGGGGTACAGGCTAAACTAATTTATTGTAGTGAAATAACAATGAGTATGTGTATATGTATAGGTACTGTAAAGTGCCATCTTAAAATGTTCACAAAATTGAAAAATGTTTAGTGAGATGTAATTGCGATTGACTGATTATCTACATCGGTTATCCTGAAAACAGAAACATAATGTGTAACGGGCTGAAACAGTGAGTTCAAGCTATCCTTGCAGGCTACCAATCACGCAAGCAAATGAAGAGTAGGTAATTATTTACTTTTACATTTAGTTAAAGTTGGGTGACGTTTTCAATACGTAAACTTGATGCTTGATCTAGTCCCTGTATGATGAAGGAGCTGTGTAGCAGTTATAAAATTAGTTTGATATTATTTTCTTCCATGTCTTTAGGGTCCAGTTAGCTTCTTTAATGGTAGGCAAAAAACAACGCGATTTTATGGTTTTCCAAAATCAGTTGGATATTTTGTCATTTCATTTACTGGTCAACTGTTAAACTTCAATCAACTTAACTAAAACTTTAAAAGCAGTAATGGAGCATTTTCATGTAATGCTGTTAAGAAAACAGAAGAGCAAAAGAGAATTTTCTCTCGAGGAAAACTCAACTCATTGAGAAAGGCTTCGGAAAGTCAAGAGTAATTTTTCTTCCATTTCGTAACTTATCTATCAACTAGTTTATCTACTACAGGGTAATAACTGTAGAGGTAGAACATTGTTGTATGGAATAAGTACTGGCAAGATTAGTATTCTCCTAGCAAAATTCATAATATGCTACAAGAAATCTGATAGACTCTTCATTATGTATTAAAATTTTCTGGTTTTAGTATATTTATCTTAATTCTTCGCTACTTCAATTTATCAAAACCACAAATAAAAACAGCAGCTATTCTTTAATTATTGCTTTAGAAAAAATAACAATGCAACAATTTCCGTTGTGGATATGACATTCACTCAACATACCGCACATACATACGTAATCTCGCATCAATCATTAAACTCTTTATATAAAAAAGACTACAACACATGGGTGAATAAAGATTAGTATTATTATTATTATTACAATCATTCAGCATAGCTGACTAGAATATAAAGAATAGTTCAATATATTTGCTCATAACTCGATAATGAACAATTTAATTAACCTGTTGCCTACCCAACATTTATTTTTTTACGCTAATTTTAAGGTCAGAAGCTAACCTTTGCCATACGACACAAACCCCTTCATGTTATAAAGGATGTTGCCTCAGGCTCATTCATTATCGATCCTAACCATTGCGATTTCGCTTATTATTCAAGATAGACGGTAGGTTTAAATTTGGCAAAGCTGCTAAATTTTGTGGTTATTATGATCCTGAAAAGAAAGTAGATGTTCGGGATTTTTGAAAAAAAAAACGAAAAAATCTCATTTTCTAATTTTGCTTGGAGCACTTTTATTTGCTATTGCAGAGAAAATCTAACTACACATTCTCAAGGCCACTTTTGCCACTCTATCTAATGGTGTACTTAAAATTTTTAGACGACGTTTTGTTTTCTTTGGATCATCAACTTTGTTATTCCTTATGGGCGCCATATTGGATTTTGACACAGCAGGAAAATTTTCTTCTAATTTTGTAATTGTAATATTATGTGTTAATTGACGAAAAATCTGATTTGAGATTACATAAGGTAGATAGCTATGAAATTTCGAACTGTCAATCTAGTGATTTCTGCATTTACACAACGAGCGTCGTTTACAGGTATTAGGTATTATGGGGTTGTGTTTATTGTGATTTTCTGTTCATTGATCCAAATTTTCTTACTGTACTTGATCTAGCAATTTTTATATTCGTTGGTATTTCATTCGTCTTCAAAAAAGTGTTAAATTTTCTCCTCGTCCACTATTTGAGGGGCCTTTTTCATACATACTGTAATCTTCACGTCACTGAATATTAGTGTTAGATTTATTGCCATTCTATCGTGAACTATCTGACAGATACGCAAAATTTGGGTGGAAGAGCAGATAACTAAGTTCCACCTTAAAATTTTCAAATATATCTACATGGCGTCACATTATTATGATAGTAAAAGCTGCACCAATCCATTTCTTATTGTATTTATCTAAAATTATTTTAATTAATTAATTGTATACTTCAATTTCTACCTCTCTTTCGCTTTCCAGATTCTGGTGAGGCAACTAGAATTCGGGATTTCATTATTCGTGAAAGTGCTTCGTTTTTACTTCCGTTTGGTGCTGCTCCTGAACAGTAATCGTATCAGTACCATTAAACATTCTGACTATTGCTAGTATAAAAATGTAAAACAAACAACATTTTTCAATCAATTTTAGAAAGTTCAGGGGCACTTGAACCTGAAACTGAGTTTCTAGAATTTGTGCCACTCTTACGGTTATGCTTCAAAATAAATTTGTTGAGCTCCAAAATAAATTTATAAAACAACTTAAGAAAGGATCCTACGAATTAAATAACGTTTCCTACCTGGAACAAAAAATAACAAATGCAGTTGTCTTTATCATACAAAACTTCGCAGAATTTCACAATTGCTCATTTAAACAGTGATTTTAATATTTATCTTATTATCCAGATCATAAAAATACATATTTTAATATTTATGTGTTTATATTTTACTACTACACAAATTCACTTTTATTTTATTACATCAGCTATTTCATTAAATTTCCATCCATTTTCTCTACAAAAGAAACCGTTCCTGAAGGTGTATCATTCTCCAATTTCTTTTTGAAGGTCTTTCGGAGGAAAAATACTTTTAGGAAGAACAAATTGGGTATTACATTCATACAACAAACAGTCAAATGACTGTTGTTGTGAGGTAACTTTGCTCCGCATTGTATACAACTGCGTGTATTCGACAGAAGCTGCGATGTCAAGCTAACGCGCACTTCACAAGTAACAAAGGTCCTATTTCATTCTAAAGTTGACGAATGGAGATCACCATTATGCAACGGTAAAGTGATATATATATTTTCCATTTTGCAAATAAGTTTTTGATACACATATTAACCTGAATACAACCTGAAAATAAATAATTTTTGTATGTTACCTACAAGAAAACAGATTATACATTATTTCTCTCTACTGATACCTAATAATAACGTGAGTTTTAGAGATTTTAAAAATCGCTAAACACTTGTAATCATAAATTAGATTCGATATAAATGAAAACCACAAGTTAGAGTTTTTGCTTCATCGATAGATTTCGTCCAGTTGGAATAGTTTCCTTGTTAGCTGTAAAAGTTTGATAATGAAGAGCGTTTAATACAAAAGGAGGAATCTCAAGAACAAGAAAGTATTTATCTACTAAAAAGCATTTGAAGTACGTGATGAAGTTAACGTAAAGTTTGGTGCTCCAACTGAATTGCGGTAGAACTTTATCAGTAACTGTGCGATCTAATTTTCTGATTATAATCTTGAAGCAATATTTTTGAGTTCTGACATATAGGAATTTAAACTCTTATTAACAATTAATTAGATCGGGGAAAATCGTTTAACGTTATTTGCTAATTTCTGAATCTCTAACAAATCTCGACAAACATGTAAGGCAGTATCAAAAACAAATTATCATCATTTTCAGTCGTAGAAATGCTTTGCTATATTGATCTTACACGTTGATTTAAATATAAGACAGTATAACTAAAATATATTTCTTTGAGATTAATAAATTAATTAGCGGCGGGATTGATTGATTGATTGATTTGCACACTGGGTACGGATCAGGTTTCGCGTCATCCCCTTAACACCGCGGCCTAAGGCCTATGTATTATTCTGTACCTAGTGAATTTCTTTACAAAAACAGGTTTGTCCCCTTTACTAGGTTTAATAGCCTGTATGGTAAATCTCTTTCCGGTAGACCTGTTGGTTGGTTAGTTTGTTCCAAAAGCGACTGTCTCCGTTGTACCAATGCGGCGCATTTAAATACAATGTGGTAGGCTGTTTCCTCCTCCTCATTGCATAATCTGCAGATAGGTTCATCTTTAAAGATTCCGATTCTCTGCAGATATTCCCTTAGACAGCCGTGTCCTGATAACAAGCTCGTCATTGTTCTAAGCTGTACTCGGTTAAGAGCGAGCACATCCGCTGCTGACTGCTGGGATGGCTGCATCATCATCCGTTTGCTACGTAACTGCCTTTCAACGTTGTTCCAGTGTACCTGGTGTGCTTTTGTAATCCACTCAGTTACTGCACCACGTATTGCAGTCTTAGTTATCGCCAGACCAGGTCACGGTCCAGTGAATTGAGTTGCAGAACCTCTTCTTGCGAGCTTGTTTGCGACTTCATTGCCTGGTATGCTCTTATGCCCCGGCACTCACACCAAAGTGACCTTGTTGTGTTTTGCCAGAGCTTTTAGGTTTTCCAGGCAGTCCCAAGCTAGCTTTGAGGTTATCTGATAGGCTACTAGAGTTTTTAGGGCCGCCTGACTGTCCGATAGGATATGTATCAGCTGACTCTTTGGTTGTTTATCCAATGCCCTGCGGGCACATATCTCCATTGCTAGTATTTCCGTTTGTTGCACGGTGGTATATTGCCCTAATATCATGTATTCTTCATGATTGAGGGTTTCCCCATATAAACCTGCCCCAGAACCTGTCGTTCCCTTTGACCCGTCTGCGTACCAGATCTGGCTTCAGATTCCAGGTTTCTGCCTTTCATTCCACTCCTCCCAATCTAGGACAACCTTGAATGGTTTATCAAAGGAGAGTTTGGGAATCATTGTATCACAGCCCATTTCAAAAATAGGGTTTGTTATCTCAGTGGTTATTCTGGCATGCCCCAAAGTATTCTGGGTTTTCCAGTTTCCACCGCATTTCAGTCTAGGTGCCCCTATTCTTGCCTCCCCCCTTATGTAAATGTCCTAGGTGATCCTAGTTCTGTAAGGAAATGGAGGTCGTCAAAAAATTAACGGTAAAAGTGCCTCGCACTAAATGACTAAAGAAAGAAATTATAACCTATATTCATCCATAACTGTAGGTACCTATTGATCTTTTTTTTTCATTTGCATTTTTTTATTTATTGTATTCAACAGTTAATAAAGTGTTTTTAAAGTATATTTGCTGTAGAGAGCGAGATTATTATCTAAAAATATATTTCGCTTCTATTGAGTGCTATCTAAATTTATAAAAGAATAACAAACAACCTATAGTTATTCACAGCATATTTCCCTGAACTAAAGTCTTTTTTCGATAGAATTATGGCATAAAATTTGCTTTCTTTGTGATTTCTAGCCTTGATATACGATGAAATTATAAGCGGCAATCACATTTTTACGTATTGTCACAGTTTTTGCGTTTATAATAGCGTTAATATCCATATAAATTTATTCGAAATTGTTTGCAATACTATTATAATATTGACTTTCATGTAGCGCGATTCATGTACTAAGTCCTTCAAAGCGATGAGTACATTTTCGTTTATTTAAACTATAATATATTTGGTTACCTTGTAATAAATATTAATTTAAAATGAAAAGGCACTTTTTAATTAATTTTATTTTAATGTCACCATGAACATTTGTAATAGTTAAGAAAAAGTATTAAAAATATAATTTCAAAGGACACACGATTTTGAAAAAAGACAAATAAATGAAACAAAATGCAAGATATTGCTTAATTAATTTACAAAATATAGCAAGACATATTCATCCTTTATTAGATGATTTTAGGCTGCAACAGTCATATTTTGCACTAAATTTTAAAATTAGAGGTAGGTAATTGATTATCCACTACGTAATGATACTATCTAATAGCGTTTTTTCTTATATAATTGCTATACATCAACGGACTATTTATACAGATATATACAGGCTGTTTACCACGACTCCATTCAACTTAGAAAGAGACAGACAACGCTACCTCCATCGTGGCGGCATCGTCTCGTATATACAGGCTGTTCCCTGAGGTAACCAGCAAAATTATATCATATATTCCAGAGATGATTCTGATCAAAAAAGTTCGTATACACCATACGTCAATTCGCCATCGTTTTCGAGATATCGATAAAAGAAGAAATGTTTACTATACCTGAAACGGCGATTAGGTGCAGTAGCAACCCTGTACGTGCATTACATCATCAAATCGTCATACCGCAAATAACGCATAAAACCATTGGTTGATCGGCGAGTCCGCTTACAATAGTAGAATTAATTTGACTAATTTACATTCTGTCACCCTTGTTTTCATTTATTATTCTCGATAGTTCATTTTATTATTCTTAATATTATGTTATTCCTAATATTTTATTAATCAGTTTCCATAATAGTTAATTAATATATGTATTTTTATGACCTTTTTTAACTTATCTTATTATCCAGATAGTTTTTCCACTTTTTAGGTCAATGATAACACTGCAATTCGAACAAAAGTCAAATTTATTCCAAAACCTTTATAATATATGTATATAATCTGGTTTTCGTAACCTTTTGTTCGAATTGCAGTGTTACCATTGACCTAAAAAGTGGAAAAATTATCTGGATAATAAGATAATTATTACCTATAATTATAATACAAGTGTGAAACGAGCGATTTTATTTCACGAGTAAAAGTTTGCGACACGAGCGTTAGCGAGTGAACTCCACTGACCAAATCTGACAGCTCATGAATACGGTTTGACACAACTGGACGCAATCGTTAAATTACGTCAAATTAATTTTTCACAATTTGGACAAAAGATTTTTATTTAGTTGTCTGCAAATAATAATTCTGCAAGTACAGCCTATACATAGAATAAATATCTCCAATTGCACAAACTGTACAGGGTGGGCAAATAAGCGAGGTAAGCGGCTGTATCTCAGAAACTAATGATCGTAGAGCGTTACGGTAAAAAATTTTATAGGTAAAGTGGGCAAGGGAAAATACTGGAAATTATTTTCAAGTTTCCAAGATGGCCGCCAGTGGGCGTTTCCACCATCTTGAATTACATAAAGTTACGTTTCTCGCGATTTTTCCCAATGAATGTAACAAAAAAGTATTAGCGTTTTAATGTTAACTTAAAGTCAAACATTTTTTGTAAAAACAATTTTCCTCTATCTTTCGAAATAAAGTGGTGGGGGGTATTTGAATGATGTTTTAAATAAATGCCTGTAACTTCGAAACGGCTTAATGGATTTGGATAAATGTGGTATCATTGAAAAGAGCATTTCTTGGGCTTTTAGGTTTCTCGTAATCATGACAGTTGTGACCTACACGGCCGCCGATAGAGGGCGTTATTCGATATTATAACCAAAATATTGGATTTTCTCAAAAAATTTAAATGCGATGATATGACTTTTTTTAAACTAGAAAATAGACAAATGACCAACCAATAAGCCTGCGCAAGCCGCATCTTAATACCTTTTTTCTAACCCAAATTATTAAAAAAAAATACTAAACCAGGAAAATTCATATATCCCCATTTAAAAATGCATCGCTTGCTTTCGATAAGAAGGCAAGTAGTAGGCAATGGAAATAAAAGACAAACTCCTCTCTAAAATATTCACAAGAAATGACAGTTTATTTAGTGCTGTGATTTTAAGTCACACATTTCCGTATTTGTAAGCGATTCTCCTTTTAAATAAAGTTGTGATCCTGGAAAGGAGCGATTTTGAAAAAGATTAATGCCTTCTGTGTTCAAATTGCCTTCCGTCATATTCCACACATTGTTCCAGTCTTTCTTGAGTTGACAGAAGCAGCTTCGATTTCTACTACTGATAGTTGACGAATTGAGTTTCGAATTCTGTTTTCCATATCTATTCGAGTTTGAAAAACAATGTCTTTTAAGCGTCCCCACAAGTAGAAATCAAGACATGTCAAGTCAGGAGATCTTGCCAGCCAAGGAAATAGGCTTCCCTTTCCTATCCAGCGTTCTCGAAAGGTCCCGTTAATATGGTTTCGGACATTAATTGAATAATGTGCCGGACAACCATCTAATTGCAGAAACATAGTTCTCCTAGTTACGAGTGGCACATCTTCCAACAAAATTGGCAAGTCGTTGTTCAAAAACTCTAAGAAGCGGTTACTAGTTAAAGCTTGATCAAAAAAATAAGGTCCAATAATTCTGTCCCCAATGATACCGCACCACACATTTAGACTCCAGCGTCCTTGGTGCTGCACTTCTCTTAACCAATGCGGATTTTCAGCGGACCAATAATGCATGATATGACGGTTTACTCTACCATCACTACTAAAGGTAGCTTTCCGTTAAGAAATTTCTGTTTTCCTCAAGCATGCCTAGCATCCATTGACAATAATTTAATCTATTATCGAAATCTTGTTCATTTAGCGCCTGGTGCAAGATTATGTGGTAAGGATGTAATCTAAAAGTAAAAAACAACATATGCGTAAAAATAATATAATCAGAATAACACTGAATTGTGTATTTGAGAGTATGTGCTAAGATACATACTTGGAATTATTTACCTATAATCTTTCAAAATATTTCTAACAGTTGTTCGTACTTTTCCCAAGTCTAGAGACAATGTTCTAGTTCCTACATGTTTATCAAATACTAACATTCTTCTCCCGTAATGACGGCGATCTGGATACCGTGTCGCGTACGTCTTATAGCTGTATTTTGAAAACACTCAAAATAAATCGCAATCATGTCAACGGCTTCATTTTTTGTGAGAGGCATTTTGATTAAAAAGCACTCAAATTATACGCAATCAACAATATTGGGCTGCGTGTAACAAAAGTTTGACGTTAATTGGCAATATTTTTGTTAAGCGATTGTCGTGTCCATGGCCTACTACTTGCCTTCTTATCGAAAGCAAGCGATGCATTTTTAAATGGGGATATATGAATTTTCCTGGTTTAGTATTTTCTTTAATAATTTGAGTTAGGAAAAAGATATTAAGATGCGGCTTGCGCAGGCTTATTGGTTGATCATTTGTCTATTGTCTAGTCTAAAAAAAGTCATATCATCGCATTTAAATTTTTTGAGAAAATCCAATATTTTGGTTATAATATCGAATAACGCCCTCTATCGGCGGACGTGTAGGTCACAAGAGTCATGATTACGAGAAAACTAAAAGCCCAAGAAATGCTCTTTTCAATGATACCATATTTATCCAAATTCATTAAGCCGTTTCGAAGTTACAGGCATTTATTTAAACCAACATTCAAATACCCCCCACCACTTTATTTCGAAAGATAGAGAAAAATTGTTTTTACAAAAAATGTTTGACTTTAAGTTAACATTAAAACGCAAATACTTTTTTGTTACATTCATTAAGAAAAATCGCGAGAAACATAACTTTATGTAATTCAAGATGGTGGAATCGCCCACTGGCGGCCATCTTGGAAAGTTGAAAATAATTTCCAGCATTTTTCCTTGCCCACTTTACCTATAAATTTTTTTACCGTAACTCTCTATGATCATTAGTTTCTGAGATACAGCCGCTTACCTCGCTTATTTGCCCACCCTGTACATTTAGGTAATATTCATTATCCGACGAATATGTAATTTTTATTGTAATAAAAATCATTTGATATGTACGGAATTTTCTCTTATCATTTTTGACAAACTGTCACTTATATACTTTTAACGCTTTTAACCCTTTTAACACAAGTGTTAAGTGGCCTTTTTAACACGCTACGCTATAAAATCACATTAGTGAAGTTTGCCGTGTCAAAATGTTAACTTTTAACGGTATTTGTAGAAAAAGGTGTTTTTTAAATCTCAATTTTATAACCACATAAGTAAATTCACAAAATTGTGTTAAAATATGTTTAAAAAACGTTTGTTTTGAAGGTTATATTTTATATACAGAATTCGCGTATTTTTCTTTGCATGGTACCTTCCATTTGTGAATATGGAAAATTCACCTCCTATTAGAAGAGAATTGCAAACCATTTTTCGGTGGAAGTGGTGGAAGCGAAAACACGGATTTTGAATATATTTAAAACCTGTCAAGAGCGGCCTAGCAGTTTGAAAGTAAAAAATTTTGAAATGATAGCAGAACTGCAGGTGCACATGTATACATCTTTTTAAAAAGCAGACAAGATTAACTTTTAATGGTGCTTTTTGTGGGTATTACAGAGTGTAGTGTAGGTATACAAAATTTTAAAGAAATATGAATTCCAGTATGCGTGCAAGCAATTGACAAAAATGAATTTATTACTTAAAAAAGAAACTACTTATTGTATGTCAAATTATGAAATGTTGACAGAATGGAACGCCAATTTACTACTTGAATAAAACTTGATTAAACGAGGAGGTTAATTATTACGCATATATGCTCACTCGAAGGATTTGCAAAAGACGGTTTAATCCTTTCCGAATCAAAAAAAACAGGCGATTACCATGAAAACATGAACACAGAACAATATGGCTTTAACATATTCTTTTGAATTTAAAAGTAAACGCAATTATTGTTCTCGACAATGCATCTTACCGCAGTCAAAGATTATATTAACAACCAACAGAAAGGTGTTTAGACGTACTCCATATCACTGCGAATTGAATACAATTGAACTGATTTGTACTCAAGTAAATGGATATATAGCCAGACACAACGCAACATCTAGAATATCAGGTGTGAAAGAACTGTTGGAACAAGGTATTAATAACATTTCTAGTGAAAACTCAATACCATCAAACATGTTATTGGAATAGAGTAAGCAATGTGGAAATGAGAGAATTTAATGGAAAGACGTAGAACAACTGATAATTACAAGTGTTAGTGACTCATCAAGCTCATTTTTCGATGAATAACTAATGGAATTATAGCGTCAACGGCATTCTTCTGCTGCAGCACGTCCGCTTCCATTACAAAATCCATACACAAAGACCATGTCAGCCATATGTCAGCGTTTTCCGCGTTGGTATACGTTTTAGGCATGGTTACTATCAGTTACTATGTATTTAAATATTAGTTTGCAGTTTTATTTATTAACAAATGTCAATGCACAGTAACTTGCTAACCAACAAATGTCAATTTAAATAAAATACATACAAATTAGCATCACTGCGCTAGTCGTTTATGTATTTCTTTTCTGCATGTAAACTGCTATTTCATATACAAGTAGCGTTAACATAAGTACAGTTTTATGTTTGTAGATACATATTTCGAAATTGAAAAGGAATTGACATAGGTATGGTATATATAAACTTTTTTGAACAGAATCACCTCTAGAACACGTGATATAATTTTGCCGTTCTTCAGGGAACATCCTGTATACAAATGCACAATACGTACGCCTGTGGATCCTCCTAGCATTTCTGGTCTCTTTCTTAGGTGACTGGGCCGTAAATATACTGTATAGTGCATTAACCATGCTAGAGAATACTTTTTTATTTTGATTTAGATATTTATTTTAGATTTCTAAGCAAATATTTCCGAGAAAGTAAGCAGAAAGTAAGTACTTGCCAGAAAAAAGAGGTATTTGTATGATTTCTGAAAGATGGTTTTATGTGCAGAAACATGTAAAAGTGGGATGAGATAAAATTTGTACCGCAAAATGCACAAGTATTGTGACAGTGATTCATTGAGCCGGTGTTTTATAATGATAAAAATAATGTTGTTTTCTGGCCAAATGTGATCATGTTATCTCTCACTTTTCATTCAGTTGGTCCCCCAAGGATCTTTTTGTGATTACTACTAACGCTGTAGTATACATATGTGTATATAAATATAC
>SMLS01067012.1:0-61375 GCA_004785975.1 Popillia japonica
CCCTCAATCATTATGTCACTGGCCAGAATCACACGAGTGACCATATCTCTGGAGCGATTTAGAACAATGTCCTCACCATTCACTCTAAGTATTCCTCCGTGAAGGTCCAATTTGAAACCAAACTCGGCCATTATGTCCATTCCAAGAATTACGTCCTGTTCAATGTTCGCCACCAGTACGCGATAACTGAAGCTCGTATCACCCATGCGAAAGTCGGCAATCGTCTCCCCGAGTACGTTGACTGCCTCCCCTGTAGCCGTACGCAATGCACATCTGGTTGGCAAAATTGTCTTCTTTGCTTCAAGAATCTCTGGGCGAACGATTGTCATTGTTGCACCAGTATCTAGCAACATATCTCGAGGCTGGGCGTTTACAAAGCCAGTCACAAAAAGACTATTGGTGTGGCTTTTCAAGGTTGCGACAATTACAGACGCGTCAGTGCTGTCAGCAACATGGGTGAACGACTGCCCCTTCGCGTCAATCCTTTTTAGTTTCCCGCCTGCCTTTCGTAACTGAGGACAATTGTTCCTCAAATGTCCAACTTTCCCACAATTCCGGCAACTATTTCTTGACTTCATCGCTTCAAGTACTTTCCCGACAATCTCCTCAACGGGATATGTCTGTTTCTCCTCCGTGCAGTTCTCTACTGTTCGTACTCGGGCCTGGCTTCGTATATATACTCAAGCGCTTGCGACAAAGCTTCCTTCAATGTTCTTGGGCGTGCCAACTTCACCGCTTGCTGTGTTTCGATATCTCGGAGCCCATCGAGGAATTTGTCGATGGCCAAGCTTTCTCTGACTTCGTCAGGGACTGTGGGATACGCCCATCTGGTTAAGCGGAATACCTCTGCTTGATATTCTTGTAAACTTTCGGTGGACTTTTGTAAGCGATTTTTCAACTGCGATCGGTATACTTGTTCCATGTGGTTGCGGCCGAAACGCATTTCTAACTGTTTCACAAGTTCTCCGTAGTTCTGTCGTTCCGCTAGAGGTATGGCTTCAAGTACTCCCAAAGCATCGCCACGTAGCGTCAGTGATAGGTTACCTGCTTTGGTGGTCTCATTCCAGGCATTTATCATGGCAGCTGTTTCAAAAAGCGTCATATGTTCTACTAGCGGTGTTTTTCCGTCGAAAGTTGGCAATTTACTTTGTCCGTGAACTACTGGGGTCGCTTGGATTACTTCTTGTTTAATTACTTCTTGTGCTTGCGGCTGGGACAAGTTGTCAATGTCCACCAAATTCTCTTGCCGTAATTTTATTTCCATACGCTGGATACGCTCTTCCAGCTCTTTTCTGGAATTTTCCATTGTCTCTAATAACTTCTCTTCTAAGATTCTAGAACTTTCTTCAACCCTCTGCTCTAAGCTTCTAGAACTTTCTTCAACCCTCTGCTCCAAGCTTCTAGAAATTGTCAACGAGTTTTCTGACAGTTTTTCCTCCATTATTCGAGAAGTTTCTTCTAACCTCTGTTCTAGGCTTCTGGAATTGTCTTCTAACCTCTGCTCTAGGTTTGCAGAATTTTCTTCCAACCTCTTTTCTAGGCTTGTAGAATTTTCTTCTAATTTCTTTTCGAGACTTCTAGCATTTTCTTCAATTGTTCGAGAATTTTCTTCTAACTTCTTTTCTAGGCTTGTAGAATTTTCTTCTAGCCTCTTTTCTAGGCTTCTAGAATTTCCTTCCATTGTTCTAGAATTTTCTTCTAACTTCTGTTCTAGGCTTCCTAGTATTCCTTTTAGTTCGGTAGTACCACCATCCAATTCGAAAACGTGGTTTTCTGGATCCTCACCGTTCGCTTCCATCACTTTTCGAAGCCGTTCTAAAAGATCTTTTTTCTTTCCATTAGTATCTTCATCTCTTTCCTCAAGTTCCCTCTTGAGATCTACCACTTTCAGGTCTTTTAGTCGCATTGCCATTTTTATTTATTTTATTACGAAAAATTATCGCCAAACCCCACACCTGACACCAATTGTTACGTTTTAGGGTTTTTAAATAATCTTCAGGCGATAATATTTTCACAGAAGTATTTATTTAAACTAATTTAACACTTAAGAATTACTTGGTAACGTAGAACACTAATTAAACTATTTATTTCAACTAACACAAATTTATATGCACGTTTCGTATTTATATTCACAGCGTCCGTTCTAATTACGCGCTAGTTCAAGACTGTCCCGCATACGAGATTGTCACCCTTATATACATAAAATATAGCTTCTAGAATTCTCTACACTAAACTAGACTGTTCTAGAACGCCCTCTCTAGAATGTCTCCAGAAAACACGCGAACCATCCATATATCATAATTACAGTGCACTGCATAATCCATTTTAAACGCCTTTGTCGCTAGATGGCGCCATTCGTAACACTATAATATATATGAGTACTATTTAGCACTATATGCTTATATGGATTCATATGTATGTAGTTTTAAAACTTCAGTTCGATGTTTTCTTATATGTGTCCGTGCAAAAAAGATTAAAAAACATATATTCGTAAATTTTATTTTAATGCTCTACAGAAACCGGATAAACCTACATACAGTGCTATTAAATGCTTAAATGCTTTTTAAAATAATCGAGTCAAAGCATTATACGATAGGCTTATTTTAGTAGAACTTTTTCTATTTGTTTTGTAACTTATACTTTAGTTAGTTTTGCCTTGTATTCTTTTCTCTTTTCTTTTGTGTTCTGGGGGAGGGGGAGCCGCGGGCGTTCAGCGTGAGGGACTCGCCACTTGGAGGAGGTGGAGGAATTAAAAAAAAAATATTATTATTATTACTATTATTATTATTAAATTAATGAAGATGCTTATTTTTAAGTAAGTTTGAATACTAATTATTTAAGTGTTTTATATAATGAATTAATGGCACACAAAGGAAACGTGTGGGTAGATGTTAATATGTAAAGCAACACGCAGGCAACCATTTACAGGCCGCCAAATTAGCTGTCAGGTTAATTTCCCTAATATGATGCGGATTTTACAATTCACTCCCCTTAATAAAAAACAGAGTATAGTAGAGTAAATACACGACCCCCTACACACAGAAACAGTCAAGTAAGGACACCATGTTTCTATATTTAATTATTCGACGAAAGATATATGTATGTATATAGGTACCTACGACGAAAGCAGTAAGATTAATTTCGTGTGACTATTTTGATTTTGTCCACTGCTACGCAGGTGTTCAAGAACATACGGTTGGCACCATGCGTGTGAAGAAATGCGTTAATATAATCCGCATGGGGAACGCATGAAGTAATTTTTCTTCTTGCCAAGAGTAATTTCCGTTTCATCTATTTAAACAGCGATAATTCTCTTCATTAATCAGTACCGAAAGTTTGAAAATTAAAAAATTAATTTTGTTTTGCAAAATTTTAACGTTAAAATTTATTTAAGATTTATAGATTCCATACAAGTATTTCGATGAAAATTTATATATGAAATTTTATAGTTTGGGTCGAAGAATTTCCAAGCCAGTTGCAAGCTCGGGCACTTAGCCAAACCAAACTGAAAAGCGCTGCTCTTTATTCTAATTTACATTGTACGACGTCTCTGTGTATAAATCTAACTGGACTATTGAATTAATCACGTGAGGAGAACTAGTTTTCACCTGTGTGCAAAATAATCTGTTTCTAAATAAATTTAGAGTAGGTATATTGTAGGTTATTCAACTGTAACACAATAGAAATTTAAATATCTACATAAATTGGTGTCTTGTGCAGATTTGGTGCCAAATAGTTTCTTGAGAGAAGCTCACAAATGCTAAATTGCTTGATAATAAACTCAGTTACCGCATGAATGCTACTCATTTGCTTGCTAAAACCATATTGACTACTGGGTATGATATTGTTCACTGACTCTTGTTCATTGACTCACGACTGTAAACAACGTGTGACCATCACAGAGTAATTACAATAAAATGTATCAAAAACTAATTCCAGATTTGAACGGCTAGTATGAACTCTTCAGCCATTTAAAGTATTCAATTGGTCAACATTCTTAAGAAAGCATAATGAATGATTTAGTTTGTTTATTCATGTCAAAAGAAAAAAGATTGCAACAGCACGCAATCCTCTCAAGCAGCACCTATCAAGGCACCAACCGCATCCAACTCGCCTCATTTTATTTGTTTCTTTTGTTCTTTTGTCTTACTATGCTCCTTCTTAAAAGGAATGGAATTGATTTTTGTTCCGAGCTGGCGGTCTTCTTGTTATTTTCCTTTTGGTTTTCTTCATCTTCTTATTCTACCTCTTTTCCTTCTTCTCTTTCTGCTTTTTCCTTTCTCTTCTCCTTTTTCCTCTTTAACTTTTCTCCTATTGTTGACATTCTTCTTAAACTTGTTTCCGTTTTCCTTCCTAATCTTGGCTTGGTAATATCTTTCTTATTCCCTCTACATCTTAAGTCTTTCTTTCTCTCTCTCTCTCCAAGCCTTTGGGCAAAATTTCTCGGCTTCTACTTGTTATTCGATTAAATTAGCATTAGCTTTCTCAGATTTTGTCATATTTGACTGGCTTTGTGTCTGTTACTTTTGTCACCCAGCCCAATTGAGACATTTGTCTAAAAATTTAGCACCAGATTGTTTATATCTATCCCCACTACTCTACCGCCTAAAGTTTTCCAATAATCCCTCGGAGATGGTGGTTAGTAACTTTTTTGTGTACTTATTTCATGATTCGAGAAATATAGATTCATTTTCTAATTTTTTGTTGAACTATTGAAGCCATTATTAATACTATTGCATAGCATGTCGAGCCTTTTCGAGGAAGCAGTACCGTCTGAATAAAATGTTGATTAATGAATGTTTGTTACTTCTACAAAATTACTCCCCATCACTTAGAACTTGCTTTTGATGGTTGGAAACTGTCACTAATTCCCTATTGAATAATGCGAATCTGTTTGATTTCCGTTAATTTTTGATGGACTTCTAGTGTATAGATAACTTTGAAGCATTTTGTTTTTGGTATTTTGTGGTGTAAAAGGAAGAAGAAAACTTATTGTTTGCTCCCAAAGCTGTGGTCCTTTTCATTATCAAGAACGCCATGTGGACTGTTGGATGCCAAATTTAGAGAGATCAGAAACTACGGCCACAAAAACATAAATCATAAATGAATTTTGAAAATGCTTGAATGTGATCCATTGCTGCTCCCAGCCACACTATGACAGGATTTTGTTGCCCACAATAATTGTATGATTTCTAGAATTCTTCGAATAGCACGTACATATATAACTGACACCATCTAATCCAAACAGATTTCCTTTCGAGAATTGCATTAATCTAGCAATAATCACTTTTAATTCAATTTTGTTGCATCTTTGCTTACACTAACTGACTTGTATATTTTGCTACCCATAAAAATAACCAAGCTCAGTAGAATCTAATTTGATTAGTTGCTTCCATCAATTTTTACAGCAATTAATAATACAGTTTATTTTGAGTAAAATTTATATATAGCAGGCAGTGCAATCCTTACAGATATAGTCATCTGCTGAATTAGACATGCTGCTACAGTTGAATCCTTTAAAGGAAGGAGATGAATTAATAAATTATTGGCTCGTATTAATTATTTACAAAAAAAAAAACATGTAGCTTCCTTCAAATAGCTTTAAAGCATACTCAAATTAGTTATCCAAAATTGCAATTTCATTTTAGACATTAATAGCTGCACATACTTGCTGACTTAAAACGGGATCCCAATAAAATTCGAATTATCAACAATTTACATCGGCCGCTGCATACATCAATTGCTTCCGAAATCATGCACTACTTCATCACAGGAATGATACTTTTAAAACGTGACGTCGTAATCCTAAAAACCCATCTTGACGTCGTAAAGCTGGATACTTTATTATTTGCAGATATAGAGCGTATGTTAGAGCTATTAAACATTAACGCTAATAAAATAGATATTTTACGGTTTCTCCTTTCCACAAGTTTCCAAAATGCAATTGGATCGTGTATATTATTGAGAATACGTATGTGCTATATTTTATTTTATATTGTAATATTAAGTTTTATAGTGGTGCATGTTTCCAAAAGAATCGATTTATAGTTTTGGCTAAATTTCAATGACAGTGAATCATTCTAGCACAATACAAATTGTAAAATAACTATTAGTCCTATCTAAACTATCTATGAAACGTTAGTATATTACCTATTTGTTTCAAACTCGTACACACGCATAATACTATTTGACAGATGTCAAAAATATGTCAATGTTTGTAGAATTCGCGGAACTTAAGTTAAAACTATGCTGCTGGTTATATTTGCTAACTTCAGGCAAAAATTATTTCTTTCATAATGTGACGGCTATCAGAAATACTTCCAGAGTAGTATGCATTAAAATAATCAAACATGAGCATCTTTATAATACAATTCAAGTAGCAGATCAAGTTCAGTAAGAAATATACAAACGATGAAACTGATAAAATAACTTTCTTTACATCTTGCCAGCTGTCAGAACTGTTTTGACAACTGACAACTGTAGAGCTCTAACGAAATGTTTTGCTCTTGTTGCAATATAAGAGTTAAAAGTTTTATAAAAGATTTTCTACAAAATGAAGTAATTATTTTTCAAGTCTACAAATAGATAGATAATTAAATTAAATTCTATGAAATTTTATTGGCGAGTGAGACCTAATCAATTTGAAGTATATTGTGGTATTAGTATTATTACTTATCTACTAATAAATAAACTTTCCTATTTAAATCTTCCTATTCTTAATTGTAATACGCATACACTATATCTATGTGTCAGACATAACAAACGTTCTGTCACTACTACGTGTTACCAACCTCTCAACTATCATTCGACATCTCCCACTCTTAGCTGTTATGTCTCCCTTATATATACTTACATATGCATATATTCTTAAAAGTACGAACATTGTATTATAAGGAAAAACTGAATGTAACATTCTGGTAAGTCTACAATAAAATCTTTAAGTTTCTCTGGGAGTTTTCTATTCCTCTGGCTCTGTCTTCGGTTATCATCATTCCTCTTACATTGGGGTACGTTTTCTTTGGTACTGCTGCATGAAGGTTCTTCTTGGTGTAGTATGATCTTGTAAATTTATATCGTTCCTTTATTGATCCTTCCGTTTTCATATCTATAATCCTTCCTTTCTTCCTCTTTCCAGTTTATTATTCCTGTATTATCTCGAGCACCATGTCTTCTGTCGTAGTTGTGTTTTTGTGTTTCCATCTTCAATTTTCTTCTCTCTTTTGTTGGCTCCAATTTTAGATATTTTTCCAATTTATTTTCATAAGTTTTCTTTGTGGCTATGGTTTCATCCGCCCCTCTGTCTACCTTAAATTCTAATGTTTTGTTTCTTACTTTTAGGTTAACTTGCCAAGCACTATCTTTTCTTATTCAGTTTATATTTATTATTTGCATTAATTCAAAATTTTCCTCACTCTCAAATGTATCTGTGTCGTGTATTAACCCGTTTCTGCTCTTTGTTTTGCACCATCTTGCAAAATGGCCTCTTAGTCCATATTTGTTGCAATTCTGTTTTGTGGCTGGACACTCTTCCTATGCAATTGCTGACCACACTTTGTACAATTTCTTTTTGTTGTGTATGTTTCCTTCTCACTAGTTTTTGTTTTAAATCTATTATTCTGCTGAAATTTGTTTTGTATTCACTCAATGCTACTTGTTCCTTCTTTTCTTAATTCTCGATTTTCATCTTTAATTCTTTCTGCTTGTAATATTTTATGAACTGCTTTTTCTAGTGTTAAGTATTCATCTAATTGTAGATTTTCGGACAATTTCTGATCTCTAATTCGTTCTCTAATTTTTTGTAGTTACATGCCTTTGCTAATATTATTAATGAGGTTATGTACTCTTGTGCTGTCCCGCCCTCTTTCTGCTTTCGCATATTAAACTTTGCTCTTGCATACACTAAGTTCGTTGTACCAGTAAATATTCTTTCGTTTCTGCATATGTTTCAAAGTCAGATTCACTTTCTTTCTTTTGAAATTCAACGAATTTCGTAGTAGTAACGTATTTATTTCTGATTTCTCATCTTCGTGGTCTAGCCTAACCGCCATTCTGTATCTTTCGAAGTGTTTGGTCCAAGGTTTCCATTCTTCTTTTAAAAATGAAAACGATTCCGTCCCTGGTATTGCATTGAAAGTTGAACCTTATTTTCGTTTTAAAGCCGCTATTTCTTTACCTAACTCTTCTATTTCACTTGCTGCCATTTCTTTCTTGTTTGTTTAGAATTTGCAAGGACCCCTACTTTACACTTCACAATTTTGCAGCATGTTTTTCAACATAAAAGTTGATTTTTCTCGAAAACGGTCAACTTTAGAGCTCATGACCACCAGTACCTGTTTCGTGTAGAAAACATTGGCGGTTCAAATGGGCGTCTCAAAACCGTACATTTTCCAGTCGCGTAGAAGTTGGGGAGAAAAACAACCACTACCCCTTCAAAATCTTTACCAATTACTTTTTTTTCTCACACACAACTTTGCTTATTATGAGTAGAAAATGGTTACAAAAGTTGGTTTCTTTACGATAAACGATTCAGGAGATATTTGCAAGAAACGATTTTTTTAATTAAATTTCAACACCCTGTATCTCGAAAATGGTGCATTTTAGAGGGTAAGTTCATACAAACTTTTTTTCAAATTCCTGGACAAACTATCACATCCTGAAGTCCTGCACATATATTATGAAACACCCTGTATAGTTTAATTTACACCTGACACCATGTGGTATTAGTATTATCTATTAATAAATAAACTCTGCTATTTATTGTTCTTTATTATAATACACATTCACTATATCAATGTGTCAGTCATTTCATACGTTCTGTCACTACTACGTGTTACCAACATCTTAACTATCGTTCTACACATATAAACCCTAGAATGCAATTTTGTACATACATAAATAATATTAAATCCCACACACTATCAGGCAATGTGTCTGATATAATGCGGAACACTCTGTATAATGCAACTCCGAAAACAACTCTTTTCAATATTTAGTACCTAGCAAAAGTATTTTGACAGTCACACACTAACTGAATCTCAATATTTATTTGGCAGTTGGCAGTAATATTTTGAGTATTATAATTATTCCAATAATTGAAAAAAGACATTTTTTAGAACGTAAATAGTACCTAATGCCAATGTCGAATTTTATGCATGCATTTTGCAATTCTATAGCTTCTGTTTGCATTTTGGTAGTTGCAATTGTTAAATCGAGATAAATTTCAACAATTTGATTAGTTATATAAAAATATTTGTTAAAAAACGAATAACGAATTCATTGTAAAAATAGCCCCTTGCCATGTGCCAAAATTATTTTGTTTACATGTTGAGTATCACAATTACTGTAACTCTACAAAAATGAGTATTTTTATAATTTAACCACTTTTAAAAATATGAGTCACATTCGCATGCAAAATTTGAAAGCTCTCGGAAGTATTTTGGCAGTTATGTATAAGTATCGCAACCTTGGAAAATAGCGAATTTGTCAATCTCATATTCAGATACATTTTGACAGTTATAATTGCTAAATTTGAAAAAATTGTAATTAAGCCGTGTTTTTATTTTTTAACAATCTTTAAAATAATTTATGACCTGTACAAATGTTACAGCAGTGAAAAGAACTTAAGATTTGACAGCTGTCAGAAATATTTTGTCAATTAGAATTATCTGTATTATAAAAAAATGGGTCATTTTTCAACCTACTAACTTCCAGGTATATTTTGACAGTTACAGTAGGCACATTTGAAGAAACTTTAAATAGGTAGGTATCATCTTGAGGAGAATATAATGTGTATGAAAATAATTAATTCTATATGTATAAGATTTGACTAGTGTCAGAAGTATTAGACTGTTGTATCAAAACTGTATACAATAACCTATTTTATAATTTTTATAGTTACAAGATGTATTTTGACAGCTGTCAAATCTACAAATTCGGTTTTTGTACTCGCTTATAAAAACATGTCATTTCACGATTCGATTTGCGTGCGTAAAAAGCCACTGTAAGCACTAGTGCATGAAGTAAAGTTGGTACTTACTGCAACTTGATTAATTTAGTGACATTTTAAAATCATAAATTCCTAACCTTAATGATTTTATGGGTAATAAATTATCCATTGCAGTATTGGCAGTTTCCCGAATTTCAGGGTGGTGTACATTCTATTTCATTATCAGAATTTATGTGGTACATGTTTTAAGTTTGTATCGAATTTTCTGAATTTGATAATTTTAAATTAAATGTCACTTCAAATAATCAATACTGCCAACTCAATTTTTTTAATTAATATCAAGAGATTTGTAGTGTGTCATAAATCAAAACGTATTTAACGATAGGTATTATTAGAGGACTCGTACTTCGTGCGTGAAACATTTCGCGAATTCGTGTTCGGCTCGCGCTTTAAACTGGCCACTCATTCGCGAAATATATTTTCACGCACTTGGTTCGTAAATTCTATAAACTATTCTATTTGTTTTTTTATGTTCAGTTTTTAGTTTAAAAGGTAAGTAACACATGCAAATGCTAAATTTGACAGCTTTCAGAAGTATTTTGGTAATTATAAGTATCGGAATGGTAAAAAATAGCTAACTCTGTAATATACTAACTTTCAGATACATTTTGATAGCAATAGCTGACAAATTCGGTAAATATGAAGGAGTTTTTATTTTTGAACAATATTTAAAAGTATATATGACGTATGCAAACGCTGTAGATGTGAGCATTACTCTAATTAAGATTTGACAGCTGTCAGAAGTATTTTGACAATTACCTATATTTATCAGAACTGTAACATATTTTGCATTTTTATAGTTACCAGCTTGACAGCTGCCAAATCTAAAAGCTTTGTTTACAAAATTTGGCAGCAGACAAACAATCTCAACCATTAAAGTAACATGGAAATGCTAAATTTGACCTCATTTTTCCATTTCCATTTTCTAACCATTTTCTACAATTTTCTGATTACTAGATGTGTTTGACAGTTTTAAGTTAAAAGTACCTACTTTTTTGCAAATTGACAGCTGACATAAATATTTTGACAACTACAACTGTCAAATGTGATGTAGGTAATATAAGTAAATTAAGGAATTGTCTTAATTTCGCCGTTGCCTTTGCCTATTTCATTAGTTTAACCTTTTGCTAATCTCTGTATCATTTACAAAAAACGGTAAACATTGAACAAAAAATGTAATGCAATAAATAATATGATAAAATTTAATATGTTTACATTCTTATTTAAATATTTTTTTAAATATGTGTAGCTACATTCGCAATAATGGTATTTGTTGTTAAAGCATATCTTTAATGTGCAAACATTGAGATTTATACACGCCAATATTTAATCCGCGCCATTTTGTTTTATTCGGCACAAAAAAAGACACTTCAAAGAGAAAATTGTTTCCGGATTTTCGAAACATCTATATTTACATTCGTATTACAGATGTAAGGATATGTTATGTGTGCAGATGAAGATGGTACCAAAATAACTAATCATCTCCCGCTCTAGACATCTCAGCGTCAGTCGCAGCATCAGCTCACACTTGCGACGCGAAATCCAAGAAAGCTTTAAAATAGTAAACTGTGTCCTACATTTCGAAGTTCCGGTTGATCGTAAACGTAAATATTATTATGCATTCGGTTCTTTGTTTCTCTTATTAATATACGAAATTGTTTTACGTGAGCGTTACGAGAGGATTGCTTAAGCCTATACAGCGGTCTCCTTTATTAATGCTTTATTAAACAAATGTAATGTTTACGTAATTGGTCACCACTATACGCATATTTACGATTATTATTTTGCATCATCTATTTTTAAAGACAAGGCTATTTATTTCGAACGCACACAGCATATAAATATAGTGCGGTGTTTGGGTTACTACAGGGTCGTGTAGTCTGTAGTAATACCCGTACGTTTTCTATTGTATACGTCGCAATACTAAATCTCGATCTTGACAAGGAGACGATTAGTATAGTACCTGATCTGTATAAATTCTGCTTTGTTTGGCAGACGTCGGATTACTATTAATTCTATTTACATTATAAATACTACATTGCGAAGTTTGAAATATCTTCGACGAAAGATAGAATTTCAAACGGTGGGTTGTGTTTTAAAAAAATGATTACGTACATGCATTAATGGAAATGGAAAAAATTAAATTTAAGTATTATTTACTACTACGAGGAACAAGCTGCAATTATTGAGAATAGAAAGATTGATACGAGTTTTTAGAATTTTTGTTTTAAATATGTATGTTCAAAGTAATTGCCATTTACAATCATGCACTTAAACATTCTCTCGTTCCATAGTTTAAAAGCGTTGAACCAGCTGTCATTAGAAATATGTACTATCAAAGAAACACTTAACAGCAATGTCAATCTCTTCTTCTGACTGGAATCCTTTCCCACTTAAGTGTTTTTTGAGTTCCAAAAATAGCAACAAAGGATTATTAATAAGATCGAAGAAATTAATAACATGCCTTGGATATTCCAAAATGCTATTAATTTCGTGAAAATAAAGGCTTCCTCGAAAACCCTCCTTCTTAGATGGGGAACATTGAATTTCTCCAATAAAAAAAGTTGTTTTCAGAACCAACACATTCACATTACGAGGGATAAACCACAATTATTTTAAATATGTTTAAAGTAATTGTCGTTTACAATAATGCACTTAACCATTCTCTCTTTCCATAGTTTAAAATCTTTGAGCCAGCTGTCTTTAGGGATCATCTGATTGGAACCTTTTGCCTTTCAAATTATTTTTGAGTTAAAAATATAGCCAGTCCCAATAGCTTTAGGTGCTTAGCTTCAATGTAATGCGCTATACAGCACACTAGTTTCTTTTATATAGTTTGGGTGCATTTATCCGAACAATATAACAGAAATTGGCACAATTTTCCAGCATTGACATAGCAGGGGTTGACACTATTTTTGAAGACTACAATAGGAGCGGACTCCATGATTTAGCCATCAAGAAAATGGTCCAATCAAAATAAATCTTACTACTACTGCAATATACTCTATTTAAATTGACAGTTTTATTATAACAATATAATCTACGACGTAAAACTAAATTTTGTTATTCCAAATACAAGACCTGACTGCTTTACGACAAGTAGAGAATATCATTTTAGGGAATAATTACAGCATAACTAAATTTAAGCAAAGATTGCCTTGTCCTCAGATTGAACTTAAAGTTATATACAGGTGTCCCATTTTGGGCACTTTGCCAGGATATCTCAGTTATAACGATAGAGAGTTGCAGTTTTCGTGATAGGGTCCTACTTTTTTGTGAAACGAAAGATGCCGCCATCAGAATTTTGCTAGCTCTCTTAATTTTTGAGATATAGGGTGAAATTGAAAACTATCAATTCACAAACATCTCTCGTATCTCAGTTGCTATGGAAGTCATTGAAAAAAATGGAATATCATCCAGTTTTTTACAAAGAATCCATAACTTCCATAGCAACTGAGATACGAGAGATGTTTGTGAATTGAAATTTTTCAATGTCTCTCTATATCTCAAAAACTAAGGGGGCTAGCAAAATTCTGTTGGCGGCATTTTTCGTGTCACAAGAAAGTAGGAAACTATCACTAAAACCGCAACTCTCTATCGTTATTAATAAATGAGATACCCAGGCAAAGTGCCCAAAATGGGACAGCCTGTACATCGAGTTCATTGAACTAAGTTATCGGCAAACTCTGCTAAAACACCAAAAAAATTCTCTGGTTACTGAACTTCTAGCTGCCCTTAGCAAATTTCTATTCACCATTTTTTACGGTAATAACCTTGACATTCATTTGTTTCCCCAAGAATTCCCGCAAAAATCTAGAGCTAATTAACAATGCAGATTGTAGAGTACCTACAAAAAAAAACTTCGTTTAAGAATTTGAAGCTTGAATTGACGAAACTAATAGAGTTAAAAAAGCATTATTCTTGTTGTTTCCTAAGGAACAATGGTTAGTTGTATGATGTGTGTAAATTATTCTTTTTTTATTAGCCAGTCCATACGAGGAACAAGCTACAATTATTGAGAATAGAAAAATTGGTACAAGTTTTTAGAATTTCTATTTTTATATGTTTAAAGTAATTACAAGCATGAAATTATTCTCTCCTTCATTAAAAACGTTCAACCAGCTCTCTTTAAGAATACTATCGACAAACAACAACAGCGACATCAATCTCTGCTTCTGACTGGAACCTTTTTCCTTCCAATTTGTTTTTTTAGGTCAAAGAATAACAAGAAGTCACACATCGTCAAATTCGGTAAGTTAGGAGGATATTCTATAATTTTGATTTTGTTTTCCGCTAAATACTGAACAGTTGTCCCTGCTGTATGGGACAAGGTGTTATCATGATGGAAGATGATTCCCTTTCTTGGCACTTTACTGAACACAGTAGGAAAGCAATCTTCACCATACAATTTAGCAGTAACTGTCTTCTGATCTAATTTAATTGCGGCCACCAAACCTGTACTTCTAAAAAATACTGCCTACCTAACTTTTTTCATTGCTTCATTGAGGTCGAAAAGTATTTAAGAGGGACAAGGTTCCAGTCAGAAGAAGAGGTTGACATCGCCGCTAAGTGTTTTTTTTATAGTATCCCTAAAGACAGCTAGTTGAGCGCGCTTAAACTATGGAAGGAGAGAATGGTTAAGTGCATTATTGATAATGACAATTACTTTGAACATATTCAAAATAAATTTCCTAAAAACTTGTATCAATCTGTCTATTCTCAATAATACATATACGAGAACATAATTAAATATTGGCTAACATCTATTGCATTTTTTGTCTGTGGAAAAACATCTAATAATGTGGAGTATTATCAAATATTTAAAGAGCAATCCATTATCACTGAATCATCAACCTTTATAACATGTCGTCAAATCTCATTGTTACGAATTACGAGACAAAAATTATTAAATTGATACATCATATCTTATCGCTGTAATTTTAAACAGAACCCAAAAAAATATTTCTACATAGCGTAATGAATATTTAAACGTCTTCAATTAGTTGTTAAATAGGATATACATATCTTATCTAATACAAATAAATTAGTGTATTTATTTTTAGACAAATAGAAATAATACATACATATATGTTCCTTATTATTTATGCTTGCATTTTATAAAGTAATTATTATATTTAATATTATACATATATGACATTCTTTTTATGGTACAACAAGATACTAACTTGTTTCAACATTGAAACATAGTAGTTCTAAGATTTATGAAAACAGAATTTTAAACTGTGAATAAATTGCCAGGTCATATATTTTTATAGAGGCTGTGCTATAGGATATGTATATCATATTGAAAACTTATTAACGCGAATAAATCATTACGAAGGTGACCCGCACAATTCAGTTAGTATAGAACATAAATAATTAATAATATAAATATATTGGAGTATTTTGTTTATATATTGGTCTACTTTTAACCTAACATGTTGCTAGAATTATTAGTCACTAATATTTTATATTTAGTTTGGTAATATAGTAATCAGAATTAAATAATTAGAACAGCTTAATAATGGCAGTGGTAAGAGCGACTGACCATTGATTGGGATTGGGGTACCATTAGCTATATGTCTTTTGTATGCAGCTGTACGCAAAATAAAATAAAATTTAATAAACCTCACTGTTTTTTGTGAATAACAGTTGAGTAACAGACACATTTTATGAGATCCCAAGAGTCACAAAGATGATAATAATGACCAAAGAACTAGTGTTGAAGCTAAGATGCTGTTAACTCAAAAAACAAACAAATCTTCTGTTATGAAAATTTGTGGCAGTGTATGAAGAGATGCATGTAAACTTTAAATTTATTTTGGAAAATTAGATTATCAAAGATAAGTGAATCAAAGTTAGTTCAAGACATTGAAAATTTTGAAAAAATATTAGTTACAAGAATGTTTTTGCTTTGTACAATCTAATTTAACTTGGTATGATTGCCAAAATAAGTCTGTATTACCAACTTCCTTCATAAAATTTAATAATCTGTATTTGGTTCACCCACTGTACATTTGCTAGTAGGGTTTATTAATTTCAAAACGTATTCTAAAAATAAATCTTATACCTCAGCAGCGGCTATAGCCGAAAATTTCCTAAACAAAACTGTCAACTGGTTATTATACTCCTGTGCATGTTAAACCAACAATTTGCCTGGAAACTTTTAATAATACACCTCTCTCTTTTCTCGGTCTTAAAACCTTTCGTAATATAATCATTACTTCACTAAAAATGCAACGTCGTACGCGTATTAGGTACTTTCGTATATGTGGAACACAACTTTGCGGCTACCTAGATTATGATATTTTTAAGAATCTCACGCCATAACCTTAATACGGCCGGCTGCTAATGTTGGCCGGCTTGGGGTTTTTAATTGTACTTTTTGTTTATATTCTCCAACGTTTAATGGTCTCAGTTAATTGAGTTTTGTGCAACCTGTTCATGCGCAGCTATTCTCTCATACAGGTTTCGAAGTGTTCGGATGCATTTAGCAACCGCGCGATTACGTTTCGGTGTATAGTAGACTGTTCCCATTATGTCATCTGCGGTACATATAATTTTAGTATACATCGTCGTAATAAAGTTGGGTTATTTTTGGAAACATGAAGAGGAATTCAAATTTTGTATATACCGTTTTTCCTTGAAATATATTATTTACTCTGTAAAATCGTTAGGTTATCTTTTATCGTTATTTAAAAAAGGCTGACGTAAAAGTTTCAACAGAGGAATTATCTACCTACATCTGTAGATTGATATCGTTAGGAACAAATTCCAATATCTATTTTAAAGATATTTGAAATATTTTCCCGATTTTCTAAATTACAAATTTATAACTACCCACTTAGGTACTTAAATGCATCTATCAATGGAAGCTGTAATTTTTTGCAAAAATTAAGTGGGTTGTGAAAAGTACATTGAGGAAGATGAGGAGCAATGGAAAGATTTGAAATTGAAAGCGTTTGTACTTTTCAGATTCAAACTGCCAAAAGATTGGCAACGTACAGATATGTAGATTGCAATCATTCTGGAGAATACTAGACACAGTATTCTGATGGTTATGACATTTACAGCGTAGATAGAAGGTGAATGGTGTAATAAAAACATAATACAAGAACGTGTAATGGAAATACTCTTATTAGTCTTCAAAGTACGAGCTACCAGACGCAATATATTTTTGACAATATCAAAAATACTCTTCTGGTAGCTTTCGAAAGTTTTCTGAGAACCTTCCTGGCGTTCTCAAACGTTGATTCATAGTAGTACACAGTTCAAGGTTGACCTGTACTCTAGACGGAGGAAGACGGAGAAAGGGACCAAAAGGATTGTCCACTCCCCATTGTTGCCCATGGTTGCCATATTGTGGAAAAAGAGGCCTTCAAGTAATAATAGGAAGCGATGCAAATGCACACCATACAGCATAGAGGAGCAACGCTCGAGGTGAGTCACTCATGCAATTTATTTTTTCAGAAGTGTTGGAGGCGGCCAATAAAGGCAAAGAACCCACTTTCGTCACAATATCCCGAGCAGAAGTGCTTGATGTTACGATATGCTCAGGCAGGACGATCGACACCATAAGAGAATGTCGTGTGTGTGTTCGGATCATAGACGCATTAGATTTAACCTAAACGTAGCGCTCACCGAGGCCAAGTAGAGAAACCCTAGAGAGGCAAACTGGCAAGGATATGTAACGTCCCTCAGGGAATCTCTCATGGGAGGTATGGCGGCGGTGAACGAGATACAGGGGATAGACCTGGCGGTGGAGCAAGTGCATGAAGCTATCACGGCGGCATACATGGAAAACTGCCCAGAGAAAACGAGACGTCAAAAGGGCGTTCAAACAGTAGGGTGGAATAAGAACCTAGAGAAATTACGAGCCGAGGTTCACAGGCTGTTCAACAAAGCTAAGTCCGATAACACATGAAAGATATACAAAAGTAAACTAATGCAGTACAATACAGAAATCCGCAAGGCAAAAAGGGACTCACATGACACAGGGACAGCATGAGTAGGTATTGGATGACTTGGGGTGCCCCCGCTACTCCTACCTTCGGTAGGTGTCAGCGGCCAATACGTTTAAAAAGAATGTGTGTGGACTTAGTAATTGGACCAGCAGGAATAAATTCCCTTTAAATAATTGCCTCTCTGTTAAAAACTGTGAATAAAATGAGTAGGTTTGGGGGGACTTGGGGTGCCCTCGCCACTCCTACCTTCGGTAGGTGTCAGCGACCTAAACCACGTAAGCAGTCGGAAAGGAGATGCACGGAAGTTTCCTCCGCGTCTCCGCAACTTCTACACTGAGGAGAGTTAGCTAAGTCCATACGAAACAGGTGTTTGTTCAGTGTGCAGTGCCCAGTTAGGTGCCTATTAGCATCCTTAACCTGGGCCTGCTCATTGAGACGACTTTACGGAGCCTATCCTGGTACGGATGAACCCCCAGGATTTTACAATGTCTCATTCCAGTGAGTTCCCTCCAGTGGTGTTGTGTAGCACCGAGCTGTGTACTGACAAAAGCCTTGATGCAACCATAAGAACTCCCACACGTCGGTTCCAGGCCTATGTGTAGTCGTTCACTGGCTGTTCTGGCTAGCCCGTCAGCAATTTAATTCGGAATCAAACTTGACAGCTTGCAGGGCCTTGAGGGCACGTTGGCTGTCCGATAAGATTTCCACCGCTTCATTTCCGTGCGAGGAGCTTAAGATTCCTTCCGCGCACGTCTGAATGGATATAATTTCGGCCTGGAAAACGGAGGGGAAACACTCTAGGCTAATGGATTCACCATGTAGCGCCCCTTCTATCCAGATTCCAGTGCCCGTGCCATTTGGCATTTTGGAGGAATCTACAAATCAGCGTTGAAGCTTTTGCTTGCGTTTGTGGATGTCGGTTGTAGCAGTCTCCCTAGTGGGGATAACTACTTTGTAGTTTCTGATGAAGCTAAAGATGGGCTGGTTCCTGTCCGGCCTAACTATCAGTGTTGCCGTATTTTCGATGTAGGTGAAGATGCCAGTGTGGTCACCGGTTCCGCCAGTGAGGCACTTGCATTCACTACATTTTAACCTGTAGGCCCCTAGGGCGGCCTCTGACCACAACGCCAGGTGTAGCGGAGGGAGACCTAGTATGGCTTCCATGGCGTCGAGGACATGGCCCCCGTGATGCCCAGGCAGGCAATCGTCTGACCTTTGCTCAGGGCACTTACCGCATACCCTAGGCTGGCTTTGTACCACCAGACCAGTGTAGCGTAAGTTATAGAGGGTATTATGACCTTCGTGTACAGCCAATCCACCATTTCAGGTTGCAGCCCCCGCGTTTTGCCAAACATTGCTCTGCAGGCCCAAAAGGATCTCATCGCTTTGTCACTTGTTCCAGGTGTGATTTGTACGTCAATTTGGCGTCCAAGATTACACCCAGATATTTCGCCTCGCCGGATATTGGTATCCTGGAGGCGAAAATTGTCGGGCACCGGAGTTCGGACAAATTCCTTTTCAATGTGAACGTTACCATTTTTGTTTTCTTGTGGTTGACGTTAATTTCCTCCCTTTGGCACCACCTCTCATCACTCGAAGTTACTTTTGGAAATGGATATCTATAGATTTTGAATAGATGAGATGTACAAAACAATGTGGAAACAAAGGCGATAATGTACAGTCACAAGCAATAAATTTTTGTCATCATCTATTCTATAACCGTCGTAAATGAAAAAATGATGAAGGTTGGCATAGAGAGGCATAAATCTCTGAAAATTTAAGAGAAGATCATGCCAAGGATTACTTATTATAGCTAGGAGACTGCGCCCTTAGTTGGTTCTCTTCAATGTCTTTCAGTAGATACATAAAATGACTTTCCGAAAGAAGCTTCTAGCACATATCAGTTGCAATAGGGTGACATTGACAACCAAAAATCTATTGCTAGCCACTGTACTTTCTCAAATACAAAATCTTAATATTCTCAAATATTTTTTGTACAATCCATGTAGTCATAAACATTACGCTCTTAAAAATTGCTCAAATAGCACATTAGTGCAGGATAATTACGATTAATTACTATAAACCCTGTAATTACACTACTTACATTTTTTCCTAACAGCAATTCTCATAAATTTTTATTATTCCATTAATTCTATGTATTTAATTATAGTCTAGACTAGATAATATTTTATCAAGCTAGTTAAATTCGCGCAGATTATCTATTAAATTCAGTTACATCATTGCTTTGTCATAAATTTTCATTTTATTACAAAAACAGCGTTAGGTTTACATCTTGCTTACCAATTATTGTAATTAAACAAATCATAAAGAGGAAAAGAAAATCGGATTTTAAGCATCAAATTATTGGTAAAATATTATAAATATGTATGTTTCTTGTTTCTAGGAAGTTGAAAGGACTAAGTATGAAAGATATATGTATATGTGGCTTAATATTTACAATAACAGACTTTAAGTTATTTTGCTCTTTCGCGGATTATTTTTACGCATATTAGAAGCTAACTTTAAACAAAAATATTATTCTTAATTTATTGCAATATCATAGTTAGAAAAGCGATGATGATTGATAGATGACAAAATGATATGAGACATATTAGCTACTGATACAGTAATTACACTTATTTATATATACAGTGTGTTCTGGAATAAGAGGTGCCGCAAATGGACGTTGTTATTAAATTAAAGAATACATTATTGCCAATCACCCTAGAGTTTGACTTTATCTTTCCGCTGGATGACCTTAACACAGATTTTGTTTCATTGAGTAGTCAACCACCCACAACGCGTATTGACTTATTGCTTATGCGGGGAATGTATGTATTTGCCAACCAACATTTAGTTCGGTTGATTCATCAACCAGGATTACATCAACCATTGGCTGTGTTACTGCCGTTGAATCTTTTCGAAAATGCTAGATGATGTTGATATGATATTGTATGCTGAGCATTTGACAGTACCAGTTGCTGGTATGAACATAGAAGACATCACTGGAATTATGAGAGAATAGGCAACTGGGTGTATCTACAACGCTTCTCCGACATTAACTAGAAGTTGATGGGATGGGCTGAACTGCGTCGCGATAAAGTCTCTTTGCTAACAGTTAGTAGAAATAGAAATCAGATTACCACACAGATTGAATTAAGAGTTTAGCTAAACTTGAGTGGCATCAATTATGAAGACAACATATTCGTCCTCATAATCCTGGGCCTAAATAAGACCAAAATGGACATACTGCAAGAATTACAAAACTCTGGATTCAGTACAGCTTTGTAAGCTATGTGCTGAACTCCAACAAATATCGTTACACCCTATAAAAATGCTCATACAACATGGAGCTTCGTCTTACGATTTTGCCCAATTTGGAATAGAAAGATTATCGCTCTTTATTAAAAAGGGAGAAATATAAATATATCAACCCACTTGAAAGCACAGTGGATAAAAATATAGCGATAGCAGTCATAGAAGCCGCCTAATAGCTTACGGAAGTGTGAAACGTAAAAATTTAATGACACATATTTGCTCTTGCTGTCGTACCGCCATTGAAGTTCACAAAATAGTTGATTCTTGCGTTAACAATAGTTCCTTTCCAATAAAAATATATTCCAATAAGGGTATTAAAGGAAGCTGTTTTGACTGTTCCTCTTTCTACTTCGTCATCGTTTTTTGCAAGGGAAAAAATTATCTAAGAGATAGCCGACCGTGAGCGCCTAAAGACGAATATTACGAGCTTCGGAAGGAGACAAAGTGAGATCAACCCAAGGAACAAATTAATTTGGGTACAAATTTGGTGACTGAAATAGCAATAACAATTCAGTTTTCATGCACTGTTTCCAAAATCTTTAGATTGGGAAAATTTGATTCAAGCAAAACATCAAATTAGCAAACTTAAATCTAATTGAAAATTTCTGTCTGTATCAATATCTCGTGACAAAAAATCAAACTTAAGAATAAAATATAACAAAGGTCTACCTCAGGTTATTTCCTCTTCAAATTGAATCACTCCAACAGCTCCCAATTCAATATTTCCTTCTACTAAATGATAGAAGACTTCGCACTAACAATAAGACCAAGACGTTATTTCTATCTGCCTATGAACCCTCTTATGATATTCTAGTTATTACAGAATTAAAGTTGATATAGTTAACAATATGAAACAAGAATAAAGAATGGAAGTTTTAAGAGATTTTTACTTTTTCACCAAACTTGTCTGACCACACAGCAGTGAATGTTGACATTTGTTCAGAGAAAAGTAGAAGATTGATAACTAAAGCATTAAGATCAGAAAAGGAAGTGCCCAGCTCCCTCGTGCTTCAAAGCCATTGACGAAACCCAGTATGTAACTGTGGCTAAGAAAATAAAATAAAAAAAAATAAAATTGTTGGCAATATCGTAAAGTATTTGTGCAGAAATATAAGTAAATTGGACACATACATACATATATCTATTATGTTACACGCCAAAGAAACACTTAGTTGTTCGAAAGCTTTAACTTCAGGAAAATAACGGTTAAAATCATGAAAGCTATTGTGGAAACTAACAGAATAGGACACATGATCGTATTAATCGGAATCCCAGGACATCATGGAATCCAAAGTCTATCTTCAAAATTTTAGATTTCCTTACACTAAGATAAGCCGATTTAAGTAAACTTACCTTAGTCCAAAGTCGCTTAGTTTGGGCGCTATGCGGCCTTGAAGTTAAAATTTTGAAATCGTTTTTTTTTTATTATAAATTCAAAACGGCTTATGCGACATTAATAAGATTTGGCATGATGATTAGTATAATTGAAGGAATGTTTTATTTACCATTAAGAAAATTAACATATTTTTTTTACTGTCTGTAGTAGAGACACGAAATTATTTTATTCGATAGAGTATTCAAAAACGATCAAATTATTTAAAATGTTCTTATTTTTATTCGTTTTCGAGAAAAACGAAAGAAAGTGCTTATGGTCGTGCGTTCGAAAAAGAGCAAAAAGTAATCCAGTCCCCTATGATTTCTATGATAAAGAAATGCTTTTCGCATGGCTAAATCTATTGCTGAAATAAAGACTACAGGTAAACGAATAGGCTTAGTAAAAGTTCACAGTTTCAGAGATTTTGGGTATCTTATTTACTACAAAAACGGCACTCTTTATAAGAATTGATTACTCTAATGGTTTTTGCAAAATTTGTATTTCAATAATTTGCATTAGGTTATTTTACACAAAAATTATTAAAAAAATTAAATAACTAAAACATGAACACAAATAATAAATATGTCACAAAAACTGTTGAAAGTGTTCCCCATTTACACACATACAAAGATTTATACGACGAAGGAAATTAAACTGTACTCTTTGCAAAATTTCTCCCTCTCTCTTTCTCACCTCTAAGGTCATTTATTGCATGTTGATTACATTCCCATAGTTGTGCTTCATTAGCCACAGGTGTCTTGTAAACCACGGACTTAAGACGTCCCCATATAAAAAAATCAGCTGGAGTTAAGTCTGGAGAACGTGGTGGCCAATTTACAGGAGCGTCATTACCTCTACCCATCCATTTGTTTGGGTATACTTGATTTAGGGAGTTTCGAACATCTACTGAAAAATGTGGTGGAGCTCCATCATGCATGTACCACCTATCTCTTCGAAGTTGTAGAAGTAAATCATCTAACAAATCTGGCAATGTATTTTGTAAAAATTGCAAGTAGATGTCTCCCGTTAATCTTTGTGGAAGAATAACAGGAGCAACAATAAAATTGCCAGTTATTCCAATCCACACATTAAGTTTAAATTCGTGTTGAAAATGAGTTATCTTTATGGCATGTGGGTTTTCAACTGCATAAACGTGTTCGTTATGGAAATTAGTTACCCCTCTTCTTGTGAATCAAGCTTCATCCGTAAACAAAATAGTGTTGCCAAAGTTTTAATCTGCTTCCCTTTACCTATTAGCAAAGCGACAAAAACCCAGACGCATTTCGGGATCATGTTCTAAAAGATCTTGACCTGCTATTTTATGGTATGGATATAGCAACTGTTCTCTAATTACTGCGTGAACGACGTCTTTACATACTCCTACTTCTCTACCTATTCGTCTAGTACTTATTTCTGGATCTTCTTCAAGACGTTCTAAAATTTCTTCTTCTACTTCAGGAACCCTTGCAAAAGGCTGCCTTCCATAATCAGCGGTTGCAGGAGTAAAGCGACCGGTCTCCTGAAGACGTCGCTCAACGGCAGCAAACGTTAGATGACTTGGTATTTGACGATTTGGAAACCTTTCAGAATACACCCTAACACACTCACGAGTATTTCCTTCACAAAATCCAAATACCAGTAGCATATCGTTATATTCCGCATTGGTGTATTGTAGAGCCATGATAAATCACGACAAGTTAAGCTTTCTAAATTATTATTAGAGCACTAATGCCAATTCAGGTATTTTAGATGTGACACTATTATTATTTTGCCATGCGAAATTCATAGGTGACTGGATTACTCTTTGCTTTTTTCTAACGGATGACGATAAGCACTTTCTTTCGTTTTTCTCGAAAACGAATAAAAATAGGAAAATTTTACATAATTTGATCGTTTTTGAATACTTTATCGAATAAAATAATTTCGTGTCTCTACTACAGACAGCAAAAGAAATTATGTTAATTTTCACAATGGTCATGCGTGTTTCCTTCACTTCCGGTATTAGTATTTTCTTGAAATTTTCTCAAAACATTCGTCCAATAGCAAGCCTAAGACGTTTTGAATTTATAATAAAAAAAACCCAAAGAAAGAAGTGATGTTTTGTTGGGATGTGTAAGAAGAGGGACAGCAGATTAATAAGTTGTAAAAGAAATTTAGGAAACTTAAACTGTTACCACCATACAACCTAAGCAGAATCCTGACATTGGAAGACTTAGTTGTCTGTCCAGAAAAATGAGCAAACAGAAAATTAGAGTCCAGGCAAATTTTGTTCCTAAATTTTCAAGCTGCACCAAAGAAGATCAAGAACAAGAAGAAGAATTAGGTATAATCTAGCGCGCCTATTCTGGACATTCATATACATATTTAAAACATCATTGGCGACAGATCTTTTTATTGTTTATTGTGTTTAAAAAAACATCTCGTTTTTATTAACCATGATTGTAGGCCAGCCATCAATGCCAATATTCTTTAATTACCTACGTCATTTTATGGCAATGTCAAAAGTTAAAATTTATTGAGAAATCTGTAATGAGTTCCAAACAATATTGTTTAGGATATAAGTTTTAAGAAAAGAAAACATGTTACGTTATCAAAATACAATATTGCAGTCGTAGCCAATGTCCTTGTTTACAAAGACCAAACTCTTTTTCAATTCGTTTTGCGCACTTACAATTTTTAACTCTGTTAGGACTATCCGATTTAATGATAATTTTAGTAATTAATATTTTAAAATTAAAATTTTAGAATCGATTATTTTATACTTACCAACTGTTTTTATAATATGCAAATCATCCATCTCATTGTCCTTATCGTCTTCGGAAAAATCTTCCGCTGTGTTCGACGATGAAGATACGCTGTCGGTGCTCTCCTGCCGGTTCCTCAACTTTGCGTCCGCCATTCTTTTTAATTTTTCAAAAAATTCGAATCAGTCAATGAAACAGTTTCCAATTTCCACTACAATTTTGTAACGACCGCGTTCAAATTAAATTAAAACGAGGAAACTATAACCGCTCATTTATCCGCAAAACACGTGAGACAATACCAGTCGCAATCGCAGCGAATGATAGCGCGGGAGAAAGTACCAACTTACTCTCTGATACCGCGAGGTGTAAACCGTCTCGTAATTAACCGAACGCGAACGGCTTGCGATCGCGACTACTTGCGGTATAATACCTTATAATAGTTTATGAACAACCGACACTATTCGAAGATAGTAGCAGTAGTAGTAGCACACCGGTATAAAGTGAAATGAATGCGTGTGCCAATATACTAGCAGACGCACTTTACCCACGCGTTAAAGCCTTGCCGTATTTCTTGTCTCGTTTTTTTAAGCGATGTTACGCGAATGTACCTGAATAAATTTCGATCTTGATAAAAGTTTTGCCGCATTCGCGTGTGGTACGTAGGTAACTGTTGTCATCTTCGTGAAAATTTATTCGGTGTGTTGGTTGATGTGTTGTCGTAATGACATACACGACTGACTGACATAAAAGTCATATAAGTAAACTTAAAAAAATTAACTGACGCGACGAGGTCTTCAAATGTTTTGTACCTGTCACCTACTACACACAATGTTTGCTTTACGTTTTAATGGCAATGATAATGCTTTGCACTATTGTGTAAGTAATGTACATTTTGGTCATAAATATGAGCATGACAGTAAACAGTAGCTCAATATAATGTCCCGTGATAAATAAAGAGTGCAGTTCTCTTATTAAACTAGTTCGAATCACGAATGTTTACCGTTACGTCATTCTAGTATTGAACTAAATTAACGCTCCGAAGTCAAATTACAATCAGAAAACTAATGTCAAAATACAGATGACAGGACAAAATGACATATTGCAAGGTTCGATGTTGTATTCACTGCACTACTGTCAATCGTCAGTTTCACCGTATTTTTAGTTAAATTTTACATTAATTGTGTTGATTTTATTGTATAAATCATTCTTTCAAGAAGACTTACCTATTTTAAGCGTGCATAAGGTACATAATATTCTTTTTTATTAGTATAGGTACCTACAGGATGTAACAAAATAAGTGTAAAACATTTCAGGGGGTGATTCCTCATCGAAAAAGAGATAGGGTCTTTCATATAAAGGAACTTCATTGGAGCATCCCTTGTTAAGATAGATCCCCTTAAAGGGGGTACATAAAATTTGTTTTACAATTTTTCTCACCAACACTAAAAATGTAATTTATTTGGTTTACCCCATGGTTGTAAGGGGTGGAAACCGCAACCCCTAAAATTTGTTTCCAATGTAACTTTTTGTCTTATTAGTTGTTTACCATTTACAAATTTATTTCCAATAGCTTGTTTCATTCTAAACAAAAAATGTCTCTTGAATTTTTTGCCCAAAATTAATCAGTTCTCAGCAAAAAATTATTTTACGAACAACTACAGAAATACATCGTCATAAATGCGAACTGGATTAGTATTGTTATTTTGTAGTTACTATCTGCATCAAATATGATTAAAGATGAATAAACAAAACTAATTTATTAATAACAAAACATAAAACATGTAGAAATCATAGTAAATGTTCAATATGTCCACCTTCAGTCATTACACATGCGTCTAGACGTCGGCGCATTGAGCCACGTATTCGCTCAAATATTCCTGGATTCTCTCTAATTACCCTGCAGGCATCGATGATGCGGTTTCTTAAATCCTCTACATCACGAACAGAAGTAGGATTAACCAAAGGCTGTAAATGGCCCTAAGTAGAGAAATCGAGAGGATTGAGATCCGGGGATTGAGCGGGCCAATTCTGTGATCCTCCTCGACCTATCCAATGATTTGGATATGTTTGGATTAAATGCTGACGTGCTGCTTAACTCAAATGGGCGGGAGCCCCATCATGCATAAAAAACATATCCCTTCTGACGCCCAAAGGAACTTCCTCCAGCAGTACTGGACGCACTTCTCTTAAAAATTGAGTGTATGCCTCACCATTTAATCGAGGAGGTAGAAAATGAGGGCCAATTAAATAATCCCCAATAACTCCGAGCCACACGTTAAGAGAAAATTGTTCTTGATGGTTAGCTTGTACAATAGCGTGACGGTTTTTATCAGCCCATATGTGGTTATTATGAAAATTAATCATCTTGTCCCGAGAAAAGTTACATTCGTCTGTGAATTCGATCGCCTTCAGAAAGTCAGGATTTCTTCTAATCATTTCCAGCATCCAATTGCAAAATTCAAGACGGTTCGGAAAACCTCGCGGTAACCGTGCCTGTACTCGTTGCAGATGGTAAGGGTATGAGTTGTTCCTTTAAAATTCGAAATACCGTCATATGATCAACAAAGCAATCTTTCTAGTACTGCTAGTAGGTTGTTCTTCAACCAAATTAAGTACTGCTTCTTCAAGATGTGTTGTTCTAACTTCTCGATGGTGACCACAATCCTGCGTTCTTTTGTCGAATGAACCATATTCTCGTAATCGTTGATGAAGTCGGGCAAATATTCTATGCGAAGGAAGCTGCCGTTGAGGATACATTTCAGCATATCTTCTAGAAGCTTCTAACCCATTCCCCTGCGACAGACCGTAAACGTAATGCATATCAGCCATTTTCTCATTTGTGTATGCCATTTTAATAACAAGTGAATTATTAAACTAACAAATTAAGAACAAAACAACGACACACAATTATTAATTCAATTTCAAAAATTTACAAACTAACAGCGTGATACCAATTTAATTGTGACTATCACTAATAACGGCCTACTAAATAAATTAGTTTTAATAATTTTTTGATGCGAACTGATTAATTTTGGGCAAAAAATGCAAGAGACATTTTTTGTTTAGAATGAAACAAGCTATTGGAAATAAATTTTTAAATGGTAAACAAATAATAAGACAAAAAGTGTACATTGGAAATAAATTTTAGGGGTTGCGTTTTCCACCCCTTACAACCATGGGGTAAACCAAACCAATTGCATTTTTAGTGTTGGTGAGAAAAATTGTAAAACAAATTTTATGTACCCCCCTTTAAGGGGCTCTATGTTAACAAGGGATGCTCCAATGAAGTTTCTTTATATGAAAGACCCTATCTCTTTTTCGATGAGGAATCACCCCCTGAAATGTTTTACACTTATTTTGTTACACCCTGTATATGTGATTGAAATTGTCAATGCTGATGATGATTTTTTTGACATTAGTCAAGCAATACATAGACTGTTACACGATATGGGTTTTGAATTTAAAAAAAGTAGGATGGAAGTGCAATGAGATGGCATTATTCGGTGGAGGTATAAATACTTACGAGTGGTTAAGAAGAAGAGGTCAAGAGTCAAGGAGAAGAGACGTGGAAAAAATATTGACCGAAAATGTGGATAGTGGATAATTTGCAAGATGAAAAATTTATTATTCGTACAACAGATTCATCTTCGGAAGATCAAACCGAATCCTCGACTGACTAAATAATTGACATAACACCTACTTATGTGTGTGTAATTGCTATTCGTTTCCTAAATATTATTGTATTATATAGGGATTTGTATAATTCCAGCTATTTTTGCAGCTGTTATAGATTAAGGATTATATCGTTTTTTAATTTAATAAATTGTATTATACCAATATAAATAAATGTTCCAAAATATAAATAACATTAATAATGAGTAAAAATACACTAATTCTTAAATAAATAATTATACGTGTAGGATGTTTTCGATTGCAAGCATGGGTTAATAAGTATCTGGTGTGTGATTTTTATAGTGCATTTTAGAATACGAGAAAAAACTAAGAACATCTCTTAGTTACTACTCGACGAGTACACAGAATCATCAGTGTCTGTAGTGGATAAAGGCCAGCCTGGAAAAAAGTATAATCACATCCACAATAGGCGAGGCTACCATTATAGTGGAGGCGCTAGGGAGCTGCCCATAGGGCGGGGTTCTTTCTCCCCTACTATGGGCTGCCCTGGTGGACGACCTAATCCGCAATCTCAACGGCAAAGACTTGCATTGCCTGGGTTACGCAGACGACCTTACAATAGTCGTCGGAGGTCGGCTCCCCGAAGTTCTAGTGGAACAGATGCAAACCGCAATCAATGAGGTAGATAACTGGTGTAAGCAAGAGCGGCTATCAGTCAAAGCTCAAAAGACACAATAGTTATCACCTTCACTAGGAAGAGAACACTGAAAGGCCTACAACCATTAGTGTTAGGAGGTGAAAGGGTTCCATACGTCAAAGAAGCAAAATACCTCGGGGTATGGTTTGATCAAAGGCTTACATGGAACACACACATTCAAAAAACAACCGGCAAGACCACCATTGCCCTAGGAAGATGCAGAAGGCTTTGCGGGGGAACTGGGGCCTTAGCCCCAAAATGAGTCTGTGGGCATACACAAGAGTAGTTCGGCCAATGATAACCTACGAGCCGTAGTATGGTGGCCGAAGGCGCAGCAGGCGGGGACGGCCAGAGCGCTGATGAATGAACTTAAGGAGGCGCCCCTTACGAGGGTGCCAAGCGAGCCCATGGTTCAGAAATTCAACCTGAATAGGAAATATCAGGTCATAATACCAGACAAGAAGGACTGGGAGAAAGGCTCTCCGATAATTCGCTCTCCGATATTTTGCTACCTTCCGCGATTTCTCCAGATTTAGTCACGCCAATTTTATTGCCGATTTACAATCCTTGCCTCTCCAGAGTATTATACATATGGAGGATATCAACGCTAAAGTCGATTTCTTTAACCATTCTATACTGTCGGTTTTCAATCGTCATGTTCCAATAAAAACAATTAAGATCAGTAGACCTAGGATTCCGTGGATTACTGACAACATCAAATTGCTTCAAAAACTGAGAGATAACGCCAAGAAGAAATTCAAAATATCCGGTTCCCAAATTCACTTTGACTACTATAAAGAACTTCGGAATTACACAACCTCCGCCATTCGACGTGAGCGATCTGCTTACTTTCGCTTTTTGTCTTCGTCTCGGGATAGTGGACGGATGTGGTCTGCATTTCGACGGCTAGGATTGTGTAGTAGTAAGTCTAGGTCTATTCCTGCCAATCTGATGGATGCAAATAAATTAAATGATGCTTTCATTAATAAGATTCCGAACACAACTGTGGACATCTCGGGCACCACTCATCATTATCTCTCGGCAAGACTAAGCAACGTAAACTCCACTTTACACTTCCACACTGTCGATGAAAACATTATCATTCGGCTAATTAACAATATAAGAAGCGAAGCTAGAGGGGATGATGGTATTAACATTACAATGCTTAGGTTGATAATTCCATTTGCATTACCTCTTATCACACACATTATTAATTCATGTATATTACATAATACCTTTCCGGATAACTGGAAAGTTTCAGTTGTTCACCCTATTCCTAAAAACAGCCGAGTAATTGCCTTAGGTGATTTGCGACCTATTAGTCTTCTTCCAACAATGAGCAAGGTTCTTGAAAAAGTCATCTATAACCAGTTACATCAACACTTGTCCGACCACTCAATTCTACCATCTTCAATCCGGTTTCAGGCCCAACCATTCTTGTATCACGACACTCTTAAAAGTTTCGGATGACATTATGGCAGCTAGAGACAGAAATAACCTAACAGCATTAATCCTGTTAGACTTCAGCAGGGTGTTTGACACAGTCAACCACGACGTCCTTATCGCTATACTTTCTCACATCGGCTTGAGTGGATCGGCACTTGCTTTTATGCGTTCTTATATCGCAGGCAGATCACAGTACGTTTTGCTGCCGAATGGTCGCTCATCTCCCTTGCCTCTCTCGCAAGGTGTTGCACAGGGATCAATTTTGAGCCCTCTTTTATTTGCAGTTTACACCAAATATCTCCCAGACCATGTACGTTATTCATCTGTCCAAATGTATGCTGACGACACGCAAATTTACTTCAGTTTTCCAATTGCTCAGTTACAATCTTCCATCGATAAAATAAATTATGACCTAATGAAGATAGGGGAATTTGCCAAATCACATGCCCTGCATTTGAATCCAGACAAATCGGTGGTTCTCCTGTTTGGGCGTCCCAAGGACGTGGAGAATGTGAAAAATAATATCGTGCTAAGACTGGATGATCGCATTATACCGATGGTGTCAAATGCAAAAAACTTAGGCATAATCATGGATAACTCATTTCGATATAAGGAACATCTATCCAGAACTATTAATGTGGCATACTTCAAATTGAAAACTTTATATCCTTATCGTTCCTTTCTTGACACTAAGTCCAAGAGCTTACTTTGCAATTCGCTTGTTCTCTCCCACTTCAATTATGGTCTTCCAGTTTATGGACCCTGTCTCGACGCTTCAGACAAGATGCGCCTACAAAGAGTACAAAATTCTTGTATCAGGTATATATTTGGTATTCGTAAGTACGATAGAGTAACTCACAAATTGTCAGATTTAGGGTGGTTGAACATGAATAATCGTAGGATATACTATTGTCTAAGACTCTATCATAAAATCATATCTACGCGAACATCAGCTTACCTACTGACCAGAGTGCGGTTTCGTACGGACGTGCATAATATAAATATCCGAAACAAAAACTTAATCACCCCCCCACGGCATAATACTATCCTCTTCAGAAGGTCTTTTACGTACTGCATCAGCGCACTTTTGAACTCCCTCCCAACTCCTATGAAGCTTCTAAATTCGAAAGCGTTTAGATGTGCCATCCATAGTTACCTTATAAGTAAGCAGTAGACTGTGTGGTTTTTCGTGGCTCTGTGCCGGTTCAATGAACTTTAAGTTTGCGGTGATCGGCGCTCTTTTGGTTATTCGCAATAGTATCTATACTACCACATGTTGCCTCACGGAATTATAGGTTAAGTTAGTTTTTAGGCAAACTGCTCTAATTTTTTGTTTTTTCTATACAGTTTTGGTTCTGGTGGAAGATCAGACGACGATGCCTTGGGTATCGCTCCTCTGAACCAGCGCCATATGGTTGTAGTTAGTAGAAAGTAATTCTAATACATATACATACATATTTACCTAATGTCATCACTTCTATATCTAACTATAATAAAGGCTATTATTATTATTATTATAAAAGCGAACTCGAACTGGTATACAGACGGCTCCAAAACCGAACATGGCGTAGGAACCGGTATATACGGAGAAAAGCCTCGGAAGGCTCTCTCGATAAGCTTCAGCAAGGACACAACGGTATTATCCAAGGTAGTATCCACGGTAGTATCCAAGCTGAGGTAGCAGCAATCCATCGTTCCGTTAGAGAAGTGGAAAAATGAAGCGAGCTCGGAAAAAGCGTCGCCATCTTCTCGGACAGCCAAGCAACACTTAAAGCTATTAGTTCAGCAAGCGTTGACTCCAAACTGGTTTGGAACTGCGTTAATGCCCTAAACGAGGTGGGTTCCCAAAGGAAACTAAGAAAGCAGCCCAGCTGAGCATGCCTGTGGGTCTTCAGAACGTGGAAGTTTAAGATGGGAAGTGCTAGGACGAGCAATGGTGGATCAGCTACGCTGCCATATGGATAAATTGGATTTTTCAAGGCCTTCCATACAATTAGCCACAGCCTTCTACTATCAACACTGCTTTATATTTCTTTGGACACCTCTGTTCTAGATTCTTTTCTAGAATTGTTTAGATAGTTATGGTTTTGAAGCCTGGTGTTACTCAGGGTTCTACATTAGGACCTCTTTTACTCACAATTTATACAGAATCTCTAGCAAGGTTACTAGATTGAGATGGTGGAACGCATTAGTATTTATTATTATTATTATTCAACCAATTTGACACCACATTTTGTTGCATGATTTAAAGCGCTGCTGCGCCATTTTTAGTTCACATACTGGCTCCACCCCATGTTAATGAATCTAAATTACGTAATTTAAGGAAGTATCATGGTCAAAAACTTTATATTAAAACTAATGAGAACCTGTTTAAAAAAAATTGCAAAATTTTTAATAATATCTCGGTCAATGTTACCATTATTTCCCTATTTATAAAATTAGATCAGGTTTTCTATCACGTTCATCATTCAATAGACATGTTTCATGCGCTATTTTAATGTGTAACGAACGTCGCATCTTTTCACGCAGAGATTTTCCAAAAGTAGCACGACCTCGATGATATTTTTGATGGGAATAATGAGCCATTCATCCGAATTTAGTTTGAATACACGCTATTTATAAATAATTATACACTATTTATAAACTATATATGTATAAGTTAGTTAGGTAAGCTGGTAGAATCAAATTAGTTGATACGTTTAAAAATAGCGCCCTTTTAATTAGAGATGTTGAATTTGTGCGAAGATCAAAGAGTGCTTCGGAATATAAAAGTAGATTTGTGTATCGATTTTTGTTGCTCTGATTCTTTTAAAATAATATTGATTGATATTTTGATATCAACGCAATAATATAAAAATCAATCTCGAAAGGACAAGATAAATGCTATCAAAACATTAGTCTTCGTTAATACATAAAACAATGAAAAATTATTTAATTCAGGATTTTAATTTGATGCACTGACAAGGTAGGTTATTTTTAAACATATCGGATGTGTGGATAGATTGTAAAACCCTGCTGATTTATCTCGTATACTTGCATTTTTCACGACAAAATATTCCAAAATTTGATCTTATCCTGACACGAATATTTAAACGACTTCGTATGTTGTTCCTGTACAAACAAAAAAATTCCGTATGCTAGGTATGTACAAATGCAGCTATTTCGATAAATGCGGTACCATTGCAGTACTATTTCATTTAGCTTGTATGCGAGAAGTTATTTATACTAAATTGCATTGTTTCTTGAAATTGAATTACAAGAGTTATAGCGCTATAAACATTAGTGTTTCATAGTTGACGTTTACTATTTTTTTGGTCAACGAAAATGTATTTTAGTTGTCAACATGTCTAATTTGTTTTTGTATAACTTCTCGCGTACGCTGTGTACGCTCGTAAATATATTGTTGACACAAGTTTTGTGACTCCTAAAAAATGCTACGTTTTATAATATAATAGATAATATATTATCAATTTTTTTGATCTGACCTCGACCTTGACGCAAGGACGGGAATTTTATTTGATGTTTACATCAATCAAGATATCGAATATTTGTATAACGTTCGATAAAAATTTGTTAATACACAGTCTGTTGTTTTCTTTTTTGTTTCATATTGGGGATATGACATGTGAAAATGCAGACGAAGAGGTTTAATCAACCAAAAAATTTCTTTATTATCCGTAGTTAAGCCAGAAAACTACCTATATAAGAATGGAAAAGTAAAGTGATTGGCGAGAAAATTGTACGGCCGTTATAAGTTATAAGTAGAAGTTGAAATACAGGGTGGCCAGCTAAGAATGCAAACTGCTGGATCTAGTAAACTATTCGTCCGAGCGACTTGCGGAAAAAAAATATATTACTAAAGTGGACAAAAGAAGACCGTGGAAAATATTCTCACATTTCCAAGATGGTTGCCAGAGGGCGTAACCGTCATTTTAAATTTTTAAAGTGATTTTTCACTGAAATCCACAAAGTAAATGTTACTAAAAAATATGTGCCTTTTAAAACTGAGTTTTATTCGAGCAATTTTTGTTTAACATTTTTTAACGTACCTATTAAAATAAAGTGGTGGGAGGTAATTTGATGTTTTTTGTATAAACAGCTGTAACTCCGAAATGGCTGAACGGATTTTAACAAACTTGGTCTCGTTGGAAAAAGCATTTATTGTTCCATCAAACCCATCTTATCTATGATTTCTCTAATTGTTGGTGACGCCGCTAGAGCGCGCTGTTTGATATAATAACAGAAAATTGCAAAATTCTCTAAAAAATTAAATGCAATAATATGGCTTTTTTTCATAAAAATGTAGTGAAATGATACCTAAATAGGTTAGTGAAAACGGTATCTCGATATCTTATTTGTAGCTTAAAATATCGAAGAAAAAAAATTAGTTGTCATATATTTAAAAAAAACGCTATTACACCGCTATTACATACGTGGGACATATGTTGACATTTCCCTTCTATTGGTAGATTATCACCAACAATGAACAATGCTTTGGCTCTCAATGATGATGGTCTGTCTAGAAACAAAATCCATTTTATAATAATCGATAATCGATAAAATCAATAAAGACAATAGGCTAGACTCCTACCTGAATCGATTCTTCGCCCTTTCTTTTCCATATCCTGTAAGTTGTTCTGCTAGCGGTATCAGGAAATCAATACAAAGCGTCTTCTTATGTTGTAGTTCTTGATACACTATGCAGGCTTTTGCTACAGAAGACATCGACAACTTCTGGCAAAGTTTTTCCACCATTTTCTTGGATCATACATTGCAGAAAACTGATCGACACGATCTACTCCGCTCATATGTGTGATATAAAATGAAACTGCTTCGGGGCAGTTCTCTTTACACCATCTCTTGCTGTTCAAGTATTTGTGTACTTTTATAACAGTTACTTAGAACTATAACCTCTTTTGTGTCTTGCCATTGCATGTACATATAGCTAACGAAACAAAGTTATTGCAGAACATTCTCGAATCTCCCCTTTCCGAAAGTTTGTCTTCAAATTCTGGTACATATTGTCTGTTTCTCATACATGCTCCCACGCCAGCAAAATCTAGATTGTTTACAAAATTCTACGGATGGAAAAAATCTGTCAGCATATTGCAACGTTTGAATACAACCGGGACAAATATGTTCTAATAAAAACTACTGTTGGGACATATTTTCTGCCGAACGAAGCACATGCGATAGTTTTGGGAAAGTAAATGAAAACAAGAGGTCAATATTTACTTGAAATACAAGATAATTCAATAAATCTGCTCATATTTAGAAACGCCCACAAATGTATATTAGAAAAAACAGAAGAGTTTAGGTACATGTCACTGAACCTATTCACCGTCAAAAAGCAACAGTGGCAGCTAGCTGCCCATTGCGTAGCCAGCTGTCGACGCTTCCACAGGGCCTGGTTCAACGCACCAGGGTATACCAATGATTTTACCATTATGGTCTGAAGGATGGTTGAGAACGTAGTATCCAAAATGATGAAGAAGTGCTGCCAAAGATAAGGGATAAATATTAAAGTTAGGAGAATCTGCAGGAGAAAAGTAGTACAATATCTAAATTTCTAGGTGTTATTTTGGACGCTAAATTGACGTAAAAATCACACTTGGAACATGTGACGAATAAAGGTATGAGGTCTTTTTGGGATTGCCTGATAATATTTGGGGATCGAAACCCAAAATGGTGTATTGGTTGTAAACGAAAGTCATAAGCATAAAGCCAGTCTAGGATATGGCGGAATCGTTCTGCGGAAAGGAGCCTGGGCTTCCATCGCTGCTGCTGGTACTGTAGTCGCTTTAATGTAGTAAATGCAACGATTTCACTGGACCAACTACATACTTCAAAAACACGGTACCAACGGCGAATAAAACTCTGCCCGTCCTCTAATTCACTGAGAGGCATTGAGGGCGTGTTTCTTAGTTTTCTGACCGAAATTTTGAAACTGAATAGTGGCGGAGGTAGCATGTGCCTGACTCCGCCGAAAAGAAACCTCAGTAGCTCGGTTAACATGTAGGCAAAAATTTTGTTATTTGCACCACAGACACAAAAAAGGAAGCAGAAACAAATCAGTTATAAGAAATTTCATAAATGCTAACAAAGCAAATAACATTTACAGCGTATTCAGCACGAAAATATTATTTTTGAAAAAGAAGCACTAGAATGGTGGAGGTTATGGGGTTAAAGAAAGCACATAAACGAACATGCCCAAACTGATTTATTTCTAATAAATAGGTTATAAAGGAATTTAATTAATTAACAAAATCCAAAATAATCTACAGTTAACTCTTTCAGGCCTGGTGGTTTCAAGGTGTAACCACAAACAAACTATTTTTTTTTCCAAGTTCCTAGTGGTTCTGCAGGATAACCACAATGTTGTATGGATTGCTTATATTCCTTTGATGTAGAAAACAGTGATGGTTCGGTGATATTATATTTGGTTTATCCATTATTATGAATTGTAGATATAATTCGTTTTTTTTTTTTTGGTTGTTATGATTAGTATAAATCTGTAGTTATAGCTCGTGGACTACACATATTATCCGACCTTGTGAAACTTCTATCGGATGAATTGTATGAAATTATTGACCAAATACCCTCGGATCCAGAATCTGATATAGGAGATTGATTGTTCCGATGACAATATCGAAATAACTTCCGAAAATCGGATGATGTTCAACAAAATGAAATTGAGTTCATTATCGAAGATTGTGATGTTAGCGACTGGAAAAGTGAAGATGAAGTTCCGTTATGTCACCTACAAATCCCAAAAAGAAGAAAGCAGGTAGTTTGGACAACGAACACCACAAATTGCACGAACTGCAATTTATTTACGGAAACACTTGGCTCTAACATGGCAGATATTGTTGATACTCCTGTAAAAGTATTTTTACAACTATATCCATATGATCTCATCTTGTTTTTCAAACAAATCTATATCCGTTACAACAGGCAGGTGGAAACCAACTAAGATTTCGACCATCTAATGAGTCTAAGTTGTTCTTGCAATAAATCTTTTAATGGGTATAAATTCTTTGCAAAGCTAACTCGATTATTGGTCGGCTAATGAGCAACTTCCCTTATGTCACGTGGCAGATTTTCATGGTATCTGAGACATCTACATGTGAACGACAACAGTGTACAACCCACTGAGAACGACAACAATTTTGACAAATTATGGTGAATAAACTCTGGTATCTGTCACTATCGGTTCGTCCTTAAATCAGCTGATGTTTATCGATATTTCTGGTTAAGGATCTCAGTTATTCACGACCACGACTGTGGATGTGATTCACGACTGGCTAGGTCTAGTTAAAAAACTAGTCTCTGAAACTACTTCTCAGAAGAAAGAAGAAAGATTACAACCTAAAGTGATAAAAACTGACTACAGGCTTGTTTCCATCTTAACAACAAAATGGCGAGTAGGGAGTTGGAAATATATTTTGACAATAGACGTCTCCAGCACATGAAACACTGAAACTACCGTCGTATTACGGCGGATCGAACTCTATCTTCTAACAAGGACATCCAAGGAGAGCAGCTGCTAAAATTAGCACCTGTAATAGATAATTCTCTCTACTACATTGAGATCTCTGGACTTTTGACACCAGTATGGCTGAACAGCCTTTATCTGAAAATCTTAGATAGCCAGCTCAACAAGGCTATAGCTTTAACTTCTGGTATAGTGAGGATTGGTCTAGTTACTGGTTTCCTACCCCCAGCAATATCACCCCATCTTGACCTGAGTTAAACACAGGACTTGATGAGAGCATTCAAAAAAATAAATGCAAATCCTAATCATCCAATTTACGACATCCCAGACCTATGGAGAAGAAGACTCCTATCACGAAAGCTATGGGTCATGGACATAGAAAACTGGTAGCCAATAATGTTGGTTTCACTCACACATGGGCAAATAGATGGCGTAAAATGGCACCTGAAAAGATCTATGGTACGCCATGTATAATTTCCACCTATTTCCAACTGGAATCTGGTGGAGATTATAAGAAACAGGCAGAGTTAACATTAGAATTTGAGCATTTTAAGCTGCTAGCTGTTGATACTAGGTGTGGCATAGGCTTGTACGGCTGGTACGATTCTTTTGCTGTCAATGTCAAAATACAGGTAGATAGAGGTGGTGATACTTCTTATAACAAAACTATAAAAACACATAAATAATTACATCATTGTCTTAAATAAAACCAACATATATAAAATGATTTATTTATAATAAATAAGTTTACAAGTTACGATATATGTATATAATCTCAATAAAATACTTTACGACATCTTTGAACTGCTAAAATTGGATCGCTTATAATCATTATTATCGACAAAACATCCAAGCACCTTCTCCAACCATAGTTTCCTGGGATGCTTTTGCAGCAGTATAAAATACACACATAAGATAACGCCATGAGAAGTAGTAAGCGCGCAGAATACATAGGAGAAAGTGATGGAATCGAAGATATTGGCAATCAACCCAAACGCCCACGTGAAACCCATGAGGAAAAATAAAATAATGCAAACACTAACTTTATAATAATCGTTCTGTCTGATGGGAATTTTTACGCCGCTGCAGAATAAGGATTTTAGAATCCTGATGAAAGTAATCAAATTTATAAATATTACGATTCCTATCGGTAACACTAATCCCAGATAAAATGAATATCCTCTAGCGAAGCAGTTGTAATCATCAATGCCTAAGAGGCAAGTAATCGTTACAGGTATTATAGGCAGACACCAAGATAATATGCAGGATTTCCAAATCATATTGGTAGGATATTTCCCAAATACAACCACTAATTTTAAATATTGCATATAACTGATGACCAGCATCCAAGCAAATTGCACCAGAACAATATAGTGCGCCAAAATTCCAATTGCTTTGCAAAATAATCCATCTTCAGTTGAAAATATATCGAAGAGCAGCAATAACGCATGTTGCACGAATACTGTTCCTGTATAATTTAACAAGACGATCGTGCTAGCTTGTTCCCTCCATTTAGAAAAAGCTGCAGCAGTCACCATGATAATCACGGTCCCTATCGTGGAAGCCACAGAGGCTACACGATTAAAAGTGAATAAACTCTCACTAGATGGCGCGTTTATTAATAGAGTGAAATGAGTCATGTGATTGAAGAGGCAAACATTATGCGTTTCAAGATCTAAGGACTCGTTCTGGTATCTCCAACTGCCGAAGATGCTAACCAATTGATCGTTTAAACCGTATTTCCAATAGGCACAGGTTGGTTTAAGCCCAGAAACGTTAAAATAAACCGGTACTGTTAAGTTTAATACGAAGGAGTCGAAATTAGGGACGAAAATGCTTGCAACATAGGTGGATTCTAAATCTGAATTTTTAGGATCGAATAACGCCGCGTCTAAATACAAAGCTGTCACTAAATGCATCGTGAGGGCGCTGTTGTAGTTCTCTTTCAAACTAGTTATAGCCGATTGTGGTAAGAAGGTGGCGAAAATTAAATTCTTGTTATCGAGTTCGGTTAGGGATTCGATATATTCCAAACTTCTCAGTTCAAATTTCCCGCTAACGTTATACACTGCCATACCGTTAATTTCACTATCTTCTAAATTAGCTATTTGAGCTAAAATCAGATCAGATTCTATTATGGTGGGAAAAGAGGAGCCTAACGATCTTGGTAGTTTCCTATTGGCGATACTACCGAGTACTAAATCGTAATTGTACAAAATACCGTCGGTCGCGTTTAAAGCTTGTTGTGAAGTCGATAGAACCTGTCGTGGAAACCGCATAACTTCATTGATGTTACTAGTGAATACGTCCTTATCAAACGATGAATCATTCGATTGAGCTATCCTCGTCAGAACTTGCGAGATTAGATTGATATCTTGCGGAATAATCTCCGTAACTCCTTCGAGAAGATGGAACAAATTCTCGTTCAATTCCCCAGATGTTACGTTTGAAGTTAAAAGAGAATTTAACTCGTTAGTGATAGCTGATGGAGTTCCGAGATTTAATACCATTTCGAAATCGTCCCAATATGCTCCGTCAATGTATGATCCTAAGCAGCTCCTGCGGATTGGTAAACCATCTTCATCTAGAATTAAAGGTTCAGATGTAGCGATTCCCCCAATTCTAGTGGTAGGGAATGTTAGATCTCCTTCTGGTGTGGTTATAGTCAAGCACCTATCAGCTGGTGCTAGATTGAAGGATGTGATTGGTGATCCTGCTTCTTGAAGGGAATTTAATAGTTTTAGATAATTTGAAAGCGATTTTTGGAACTTCTCAAACACGACTAGCATGTCGTTAGATTGGTTAGAATTGATTCGAAATGTTAAATTCATGAAGGCATCATTGTAAATCGGATAAAGGCGTACAATAAAGATATCAGTGTCGTAGTCGTCAAGAGCTAAAGATAGAACCTGCTTGGTGTTAACTACAGCAGTATAAGGAATAAAGCTGTAGTTTACATTCAAATCAATTGTCACGTTTAAGATGAATGAATGAGTCGTCTCGTGTTGGAATACAGTCTCGCGGCTCTTGACAATTTTCATATCGGGATAAGTAAAATATTCACACCAATATAACCCGCCATTTTGGAAATCTGCGCTGTAAACTTTACTATCAAATTCGCTATCAAACCTTTTAGTTAGAGACAATTTTCTCCATATCTGATTGACGGTTATGTGCGAATTTTCAGAAAAGCAATACAATTCTAAATCGGATTTTTCGGCTAATTTCAAACTATTATGGACTGTAATATAAATAGAGGAATCCCTTTTCTCAATAGATATATCCGGGGAAGGATATGCTTCGAATTCTGCTATACACGTCGTGCAAGGTTCTTTACAGCTTCCTTCAGTTTCGCATAAAAATCTGCTCTTATATCGAACACAACCGCAATCTGAGCTGCAAATTCGCTTGAAATTTTCGCAAAAATTGTATTCGTTACCGTTATAGAAGCATAAGCCGTGTGCGGTTCCTCTACTACAATTTCCTAAATATATTTCGTTCGAGAACACACAGTCACTAACGTACTGTAACTTATTTATCGCACATGGATACCATTTTCGATTAGTTTCATTCAAAGATGCTATTAATTGTCGAAATTGTGAACCAGGTTGGGTAATTTCGTAGTAACCATATTGCGAGTTACGATTCGCTAAAAAATAAGTACCTGGAATTGGTAAAACTTCGTCGTGAACTTGGTAATAATCGTAGTAATCGCATTCGAATGGGAAGTCTGTTTCTTTAACTGAATAGCAAACGTTTTCCAAATTAACACATCTTCCTCTAGTGTAGTCTGGGCTGAATCCGTCTGGGCAAGAAATTATCTGGAAAAATAATGTTATAATTAATGATATTGAAAGAATAATGTATGTATGATCTGTTTCAAAAATAATGTTTCCGCCTGCATTATAAAGAACTTGATGATGGTAAGATTATTATCAGGATTTGTGGCATTTATTGTGCACCGGAAATCTTGGCAATATTTGTTAACTAGTGCTGGTTTCCTTTTTGGCTAAGTGTTCGAACACAACCATATTAAAACTGATTAATCAGCAGCATGTCTAATGATCACCAAGAAACCCTTTCTGCAATAATTAATTATACTAGAAATAATCTCTTATTTCTTTCAGTACAGACTTCTGACTCTATACTATGACAATTACTGAAAAACTAAACTATTAAAGAACAAGCAAACCTGTCCATCATTTAGCTACATATTTATAAACGTAGCATATCTCGAAACTAAGCCAAAAGTGTGCCAGACTTTAGAAGTTCTGCTATATTTAACTCGAATAAAAATTATACGCTGGTTTCCAAAAGACTTAACATCTAGTTGAAGCCAACAAATCGTGCTTCAAAAGTGGGAAGATAAGAGCCTTCAAACAAATGAAGGTTATTTTAAATTTACGTCTAATGCAGCAAAAGAGGAACTTTGATAGCAAAGGGTGATTGTTCTTAGTATCCATACAAGTGGAATGGCCTATCGTACACTTATACCACATGACAAACCTTGGCAACATTATACAAGATTACTTACTGCATTCTGAAGAAGTTTTGGTTTTTAAAAACTATGGTACTCTTTCAGAATCCTTTAGGCAAACCTGATGACCTCTAACTCCATGCTATAACAATTTCTCTAAAACCAGTTAAACTTTGAGAGGATAGATGAGTGGCGATTAGATTTTCAATCCTTCATCATCTCGAAAAGGGTGCAACGCTTTAAAAAATTCTACAAAATGTACTTTCAAAGCTCAGAAAACAATTACTTGGTGGGTAGCCAAAAGGTGGCCATGACCACCCCTAAATGTCTAAGAATATCAACATCTCAGAAAGAGTGATTAACAATTATGATTGAGTGCTTGAGCATCGAGAAAAAACAATAGTAATGTTGAAGAAAAGATTTCATCGATCTATCGAATGCAATAAAATAAAGTGTAGAGCATACACAAGGTGTGATTGTTACGAATTAGTTGCACCAAATATAAGATTATTATCGATATGGTCAAAGAAATGTAGTTCTATCAGTAAAACATAGATCAGCTATACAGTAAAGTACACAGATTTATATTAAAGTATCGGCGACATCTATAGTTCACTTAAGGAACTAATTTTGACATATATTTATTTACATAGTGCAGAACTTTCATTTAGAATCAAAACCCACATGATCTCTAACGTAAGATGACGTAACATCCCATAACCAACATATTGGATTGAGATTTAAAGCGTGCTGAAGATAAGCTTCTTGATAAGCAATTAATAATAGACAATCTACAGCACCGCCTTCAAAATTTGATTATGATAAATAAAAAGGCTTTTTCGTCTGTGTCTATCCAAACAGACAGTATTGAACTATGTGATAAAGCTAGTGAAGCTGTTGCAGCCGCTGTGGACGTCGAAGTACAGGTCGAACAGAGATGTATTTAACAGTACAACAGGACAATGTAGTAGACAGAGTCCCACAAACAAGTTTAGAGTTATTAAATGCGGCTATCAACCTCGACGAAGATAAGAAATATAGTGATATCGGACTGAGCAGGGTATCTGTAATGGTGTCAGATGTGATACATTAAAATCGACGGAACTGGTGTCGGACAGTTGGTGGCGGCGGAGGACAAAACCGGAAACCAAACCTAGGATCTTGATCCTTGCGGATAGTCATGGTAGGAGTTTCGGAGAGGCAGTGAGAGGATTGCATCGGTTTCGTCATTATGACATTACATCCTTTTATAAASCTGGTGCTGACCTGGAGGATGTCGTAAGTGACTTGGAGTCTCTGGCAAGCGACTTTGGGAGGGATGATTGTGTCGTGATAATGGGTGGGTCAAACAATGCATTAAAGGGAAAAAATTTTCACGAGAATAGATTGTTACATCTAAAGAGACTTTCATATGTTACTAATGTTATAGTGGTCTCAACACCTTACTGGTGGTACAGACCCGTATTAAATAATTTTATTTTCGGTTTTAATTGCAATGTTTTCCAGAAAATTGTCAAACATACTGATATTACTTATATAGATAGTAACGAAGTTTTAACTAAAACTGATTTTACTTCACACGGTTTGCATTTAAGTTGGCGAGGTAAAAAGAGACTTGCTGGATTTATTTTTGAAAGGTTTGAATCTAAAACTCATTATGGAAATGGAAATAAAAATAGTAATCTCATTTATATTACACCGGTAGTTGTAGAGCACATAGATGGTGCGACTGACTCTAGTAACAGAAAACGTAAACATTGTTGATCATAATTCGTCTTTAAAATCTTCTTCATTAAAAAATGTGATTTCATCGGCAATTTAAAGAGTATAGATGTTTTATTAATAAATATCCAAGGTTTAACGTGTGATAAGTTGACACAGATAGAATTGGATATTTATGATGTAGACGTTAATTTTATGTGTTTTACTGAAGTCTGGACAAATTACTGTAGTTCTCTTAATTTTAGGAATTTTAACTTGACATCATGCTTCTATAGAAAATTACATATACGCGGTGGTGTAGCTATTTGGGCTAAAGAAGGGTTAGACGTGACTCCCATTAATTTAGAAAGTTTTTGTCGAGAGATGGATATAGAAGTATGCGGTGTCATATGGCAATTTAGTGATAAGAAAATTATTATTATAACATGTTATAGACCTCCTAATGGTGATTTTATTGTTTTTGTTGACGTATTGTTTGATTTGCTGCGATTCGTCCATGGAAATCATGTTTATATTGTTTTGACTGGAGATTTCAACCTTCACTTTGAGAAGAATGATAAAAAAACAAAAATTTTTCTAGATTTGCTTTTGACGTTTGATGTGCATAGCCTTGTCGATGAGCCTACACGTAAAAATGCAATCCTTGATAACGTTTTTGTTAACTTCGACAATGCAGAGTGCGGAGTTTTCCCGTGCATAGTGTCGGATCACAATTATATAATTTTTAGTAGTAATATTGAGGTTAAAGCTACGACTATTCCATCCGTTTTTAAAAAAAATGTTCGGATTTTTCGGGAAGATGGGGTACAAAGTTTACTTAATGCACTTATTGACACAGATTGGCCGGATTTTCATACTTTTGATACATTTGATGAAGCATTTAATCATTTTTATAGTAAATTCATGTATTTCTTCAATATATATTTTCCATTGAAAGAAATTACATTTTCGTCCAAACAAAATAAATACAATTGGGTGACCAAAGAAGTAAAGGCGAGTAGTTATAATTTACATAATTTATATTACTTACAACGAAAACATACTCAATTAAGGGGTATTTATCTTGAAACTAAGCGTCGACACAATGCCTTGTTACGGTCTACAAAGTCACTATATTTTTCAAATAAAATTCTGACCTCTGCTAACCCCAGCCGTGAGGCATGGTCCGTAATATCAAATATTACTGGTAAGAAGGCAAATAAAAATAAAGATATCTCGCTCATGGTGGGTGACCGTCTGGTTGATGATCCTTTGGAAGTAGCTAATACTTTTAATGAATTCTTCGTGAGTGAACCTCTCAATATTGTGAATAAGATTGCAAATAATTCATCTGTAAAGATAAACAAAAATAAAGGACGCGAAAGTGTTTGTGGTAGTATGTGTGCTTTCCCATTTAGCGAGGAGGAAATGTTAGGTATTTTTTCGAAAATAAAGTATAAGCGCAGTTCAGGTTTTGACGACGTACCTTGCAACATTCTTAAAGAGATTCTGCCATATTTAGTAAATCCTGTAACGCAATTAATTAATATGTCATTTGAAACGGGCGTTTTTCCTGCGGTATTGAAGGTATCGGTTGTTCATCCGATCCACAAAAGAGATAGAGAGGATAGTGTGGCGAACTATCGACCGGTTTCGGTGGGTTCTGGATTCTCCAAGGTATTCGAGTACGCAATGCTCTCACGATTATTAGATCATTTGGAATATAATAATTATATTGTCAACAGACAACATGGTTTTCGCGTGGGGCACTCTACTATGTCAGCGGTGCACTCCTTTATCAATGATATTGTGCAATCGCTTGATCGTGGTGGGTGCACTATGGGAATATTCTGTGACCTTTCACGCGCTTTCGACTGTGTCGATCATTCCATTTTGGCGGAGAAGCTGGAGCTTTGCGGAGTTCGCGGCGTGGTTGCCGAGTGGTTTATTTCGTTTTTTACTAACAGGCAGCAATTTGTCAGAATCTCAGTTAAATCATCTAAGAACGTCATAAAGAAGTTATCTTCATTATATCTACCTGTAACCCTCGGAGTACCACAGGGCTCGATTTTGGGTCCTGTTTTATTTTTGATCTTCATAAACGACATCGTCGATTTCATTAATTTTTCCTTATATATGTATGCAGATGATACCTCTGCGGTTGTTACAGGGACCGATCCAATGGATGTACAGAACAGAGCAAACATTTTATTGTCTGAATTACACCAGTGGTTTTCCAGTAACAATTTGCACTTAAATCTTAAAAAAACTCATTACATGTTCTTTCATACGGCGAGATCCAAATTGAACTTTAATGTTGACGTATCCATAAACAATTTTTCTTTGTCGGCAAAGAATAATTTGAAATTTCTCGGGATTAATCTTGATGAAACTCTAGACTGGGAGAAGCATTGTGCTACTATTATGACTGACATGGGCAGAGCTTGCTACCAGATTAGAATATTGTGTAATGTGTTACCTTGAAACTCAGTTTTGTCTTTTTATTATAGTGAAGTTCACTCCAGACTGTCGTATGGTATTGCTTTTTGGGGATCTTCCAGCCATGCACACGGAGTTTTTCTCGCCCAAAAACGAATTATAAGGTGCATTGGTAATATTAAAACAACTCAATCTTGTCGACCCTTGTTTAGTAAATTTAAAATACTTCCTGTTCCAGCTGTCTATATTCTTGACATCTTAACCTATATATTTAGTAAGAGGGGTGAGTTTATAAAAAATAATGAAAGTCACAGTTACGACACTAGAGGAAAGGACAATTTTAGACACCCCTATAATAAATTCTGTATAACAAGAAGAGCACCGTCTTCCGTGGGAGTCCGACTATATAATCTGCTGCCTGAAGTTTTAAAATCAAGTAACAATGAAAAAATATTCAAAGTTAGGCTTAAAAATATATTGCACCAAAACTGTGTTTATTCCATGGACGAATTCGTTGCCTTGTTTGACAATTGAACTAATTTTATATTGTATTGTATTTTGTGTTTGTGTAATATTGGGAAATTTGACATGCTTAATATACACCTGTGTATCCAATAAGCTAATAAATATATTATTATTATATTATTGGTAAAACAATAAATATCCCTGAGCTGCTTAATCAAAGTCCACATTTGCTAGTTTTTATACACCTCTGTTTGCCACGTTGTTTTCATCTTTTATTACATTATTGTTTTATTCGTGCATTTGCGCAACTTAGTTGTGATTAGGTATTTACAATATAAACCTAACCCGCGAAATTATAATTGTCAATATGTAAATAACACTTTTTACAGGAATTTTATTTTTCAATATTACAGTACTGCCAAATGGGTTGCATATCTAAAAGGGGTCACGTGGGTTTGTGTATTAAATGAAAGCACTGTAGGTACTTGGTCGTACCTAATATGATGCAACGTTACATCACACGGATGAAGGTCAGCCAATATTATAGAATAACTACTGTGGACCGTTCACGATTCGAAAACGTGCACACAGAATCACCAACATAAAAACAATAAAATACCTATCGAAGTATAATAATAATAACAATGTGCCTATGAATGCATTGTTATGTTAGTGCAAATGTAATTGATTGTGTTTACTTCGTTTCTTGCAAAGCATGATAAAATTGACAAGAACAGTTTGTAACCTTACTCAGAATGTAAACAAATCGATGTAGCAACATTGTTTGACGTTGTTAACGACGTGCACATCTTGAAATCGCGAATGCATCGTAACAGTATTTTGATGAAGATTTGGTTTTCGTGACTATGGAACGTGCTGAGAATGTTTGTAGAAGAAAGTTCTTGCCATCGTATACAACCCAACCTGTTAGAACCATTTATCAATAAGAAAAAGGGTAACATACACATGTTGACAACTTTCCTTTAACACGTGACACAACCGGCAGGAAACTTTAGGGAAGCCTGCAATTTGTATAGGCAGTAAAAGCACAAATAGAACCATCAAATCATCAAGAAATCATCAAATTAATTCAAGCTGCTGCAACTAACACCCGCAAGATGACGAAAGAATTTACAAGTTTAGTGGCCGCAGTGGTAAAGCCGTCAAGGTAGCGCCTTCGCGTACAACACACCGGCTACTAAATAAGTAAAATTGTTCTTCAAAGCACAATTAGGAGTTGCCCAAAAACCAGATTGTCATAAAAGCACAAAAATACGATACAGGAAAATATTACTAGAACAAAGGAGCTAGAGCTTCCTCTTTATTATTATTATTTTTATTTATATTTTTTTTACATCAATTCGATGACAAGTTAGCTCAATGAAACATAAGTTTCCATAACCCCCCAGATGTACACAAAATTTGCCAACTTTAACTAACTAAACAGAAAAGCAACTCAAACCCATCTTTGGCCTCAATATAGGCATTATTGAATGATAAATGAAATCTGTTTTATCAACTACCTCTTTCCCTAGAGCATTCTTCTGAAGGTTGCGAAGAGGTAGTAGTCACTGGGGAACAGATGTAGAGAATACAGTAGGTGGGAAAGCAATTGAATGCGTCGGTCATTCAATTTGACCATGATTTTCATTGACGTATGACACGGTTCTTGATCTTGGCGGAACAACGCTTTTTCCTTCTTCACTTGAGGCCCCTTTTCCACAATTTCCTTCTTTAACATCACTTTACGGTTTGCCAAAATGATTTTGTGGACAGTTTTAATGTTTTTACGTTTAAATTCTACGAACCACCTGTCAACGGTTTCTTTGCATGAAGTAGAGACCGGACAACGATGCCTTTTCCCATCAAAAAGCAATTACATATAAAGCAACAAACGAAATTGCTTTAAATCCATTGATTTAAAAACCTCAAAAGTAGCATCACTAAAACCCATCTAAAACCACTAACTTAAAAACTACTGATCGAATTAGTCACAAAATTTTGACAGGATTCCTTTGAATGTTGGTATTTGCTAAAAATTCTAACAGTATTTGTATAGTGGCGCCATCTTATACCAGCGTCGAGAATTATCTACTAAGGTGTTGTTCGACTCAGAACTTGCTCAGAACTCAGAACTGTCATTCGCAAATGACAGTTCTGAGCACGAGAAAACATGGAGAGAGACATTAACTAAAATATCAGTAGTATGGGTGAATGAATTATAGTACAGTTAATCTGGTTTTAAGACCAAAATAACAGCTTTCAAAACCAGATGAATTATGTTGGACCCTGTACACTGACACATCCTATATGTACACCTACATACATATCAGTTAGGTAAAAAAGACAAAAAAAGGCAAAAAATGTTTTTCGAATCCTGATATTCAATAGACTAGGAATTTCTCGTATCTCTTCTAATTAAAATACATTATCAAAACAATATACATACTTGTTTTCTACAACTGTTTTCCTGGAATATTTATCTTTTGATTAACTATGCATTAATCCAATTTAATTATCTCTGGATTGACAACCATGTAAATTGTTTAGATCATCAAAAGAAAATATCTTAGAATTTGATGAATTCACATGTTGGCAGACAATGAAAGCTACTAAAACATAAAAATAAATCAGACCGTAGTAGTATTTTTGTTTTTCTGGATAGAAATCAATAGCAGTCCAGAATTTTTAATTTATTTTGGCAACGGTTAATTTGCAACTTCAATTGGTGACGGCGCATTTTAAAATAGCGGAATTTAAATGGCTTGATGAAACTATGCTGGTTACAGTTGAAGTATTGTGAAAATAAACGGAAAATCTATCAGAATTATAACGAAGAAAACAAATCTAAAAATATATAACATACCATCTCGGTTACGTAGTCATCTTCAATTTCTTCGTCGATATCCACTTCTCCTGAATTGTTTATCACATATTTACTATTGTCAATTTCATCTGAGGAATCTGAGGAATGTTTATCGTATTTCCACGTTCTGCAGTTTGGAATCTATGAGGCGTTAATACGCAAGCAGTTTATTTACATATTTCAACATATTGCTATACTTACATTATTAATAGTTATTAGGAAAAATAAAATGGTGGACGTGAAAAAATCAACTGTGAAGCTCATGATATCTTACAAAAATATAACGGCGAAGGGGACGTTACCAATATCTAAACAGCACTAGATAAAATTAATCCATAAACATTTATTTTATTCGCTGAATTGTTCAATTAACATTTTAGCGTATATATGTATAATTAAGCGATGTTATCTTCGGTGATCATTGGAGACCAGAACTAATATAGCTAACGTTCATACGATATACATAAATAACAAGTACAAATAATTTGGAAATATTATTTGCTCTCGTTAAACACGTTTTACATATTCCAATAACCTCTTGTTAAATTTGGATTAGGGTGCTTGAGTTTTCGTTCGTATTGACGGCGATATATTTGAATATACAGTTTATGAATATGCTGTTTTCATGCATCAATAATGCTGGAATTGGTATTGATAAACCTACCTAATAAAATCACAGTCACCGTTTACGCTGTTAATGAAAGTTATCACTGAAATGTGAATAAATTTTTGATGTTACCTTCAAATTGTGTTATTTAAAGAAACTTTTAGCTAATAATAGATGTAGGTACATCTACCAGTAGTGGGACAGTCAGTTTTGGTCCAACCAAAACAATTTATATCCATCACATTTTACCAATTATGATTTAATTGGTAAATCCTCGCAAAACGCATTTTATCATCTAGTTTTAGGAAGTCGCATTTTAAGATAGCGCTAAATTATAAATTTTACTATATTCGTTAATTGAAGTGTATGGTAGATCTCTCTCTCTCTCTCTCCAATAGCACTACAGTCCAAATTGAATCTTGGCGGTCCATAGCCTCTCTTCTCCATAGTCTGGCACCTAGTAGATTCCGTGCATCTTTATCCTTCCAGCGTTTTCGTGGTTTGCCGTCTGGTCTTCTGATTGCATTTCACTACTCAGTGCTCTCTTGAGGAATCTCGTGTCCGGCATTCTCACCATGCGGCCTGCTCATGTGAGCCTCTCCATACTTTTCGCAGCAGTTTTCTTCAAAAAGCCTACGAGCTTATTTTTGGAACCGTCTTTTAGACCCCAGGTTTCACATTAGTAGCACAGTATCGGACTTACGAGCCCTTTCTTCCCATTCCAGTTAGCCCAATTATAAACATTCATTTTTTTTTATAAGGGGAAACCGCTTGGCACCTGGGCACGGGTTCGATGTGCCTAGGTAGTGTCGGACGCTACTCCGACTAAAACCCCTTTTGTGCCCTTCTCTGACGTTTCGGGACCGTCCGCAGAACATAACATCGAAACGTCAGCGGCTTCATTCATCCTTCTCCTTACCTCATGGCATTCTGTCTACTTAATTCGTCCTGTTGTTTCTGACTCATTATGTCAATGATGAACATGTGGATGGCTCGCCAGTTTCCTTCCCGTTCTATCATCTTTTGCATGGTGTCCGGCATCAACATACAACATACTTCATTGACGCCGCACGTCTACGATTTGCCCATCTATTGCAAAGAAAGAAGGTATATTCTACTGTAGCAGTATTGGAGCAGTATATGCAGCTGTCGGTGTTGTCTTTTCCAATATGCTTAGCGAAAGATCTAAAGGTTCCGTGTGCCATTAGTGCTTGCGTCAGGAAGTAGTCGAGCTTACGATGGCTGCACTGTATCCACGGTCTTATAGCAGGTATAGGTCTCTAGGTCCAAGGCAAAGTCGTCTGTGGATAATAAGCCACCGCCAATGCGTTTCGTGGTCACACGCTGTCTATTAATAAGATGCCACATAGCTCCTACTTTATTAGAAGAATTCAAAATGAAGGAATCATTAGAATTAATTTTGGCATTCCTAATCATCCTATTGTATTCAGTGTTTATAATCTTCGACCAGTGTTCCCAAATGATCAGTACGATACACCCTATACATATCATTCCACAGTTCCAAAATACTACGCCTGTTGCGCAACTCCTCACAAAACCAGGATACATCGTCAACCTTTTCATTTACAGTTTTTATGGGAAACGCAATTTCATATAATTGGATATCAAATAATAGATAAACAGAAATGCTTTATAATAAAACTTATTGTCGGTGAACATTATAATTTTATTCCGAACACAAATAAACATTAAATTTGAAAATCCATTAATTCATTACTTAGAGAAGCTTAGTTCATTGCAGGAGAACAATCTAATGATATAGGTACTTAAGACATACTACATTATAAATTGCTATTTGTACCTTACATATTTTATATTATTAATAACAAACGTATTATAACTATATTTTTATACCTAATAGTCAGTACTGTAAACAATCTTTACCTAACTACACTCAATGACATTTGTGAATTACTGAATCTATATAAACTGGTAGAAGAGAAACAAATACTTATTATTAGTTTCAACTTCTAACAACAAACGTAGATACTAATACAGAGCATTAACAGGATTAATAGTGCGTTCGATTTATTTCACTATTATAGCCCGTAGTAAAAACAATCGGATTTTTTGTGTTAAATTTTTTTCTTCTCGTGCACATAAAAATTATGGAAAGATACGAGAAATATGTCAAATATAAACTTAAAAAGAATAATAGTGTCAACAAGAACAGTATCAGTTTCGATAACCTGGCCGCAAGAATCAACGATAATCCCTTCAATGAAGTGCGAATCACGTACATTAGAAGTAATCATCTTATGTTGGTTTATACATCACAAACTGCAGTAAATCCTTATGCCTTGTTTTTAAATATGGCAAATACAGATACTTCTGTGCCGAACCAAGTATTAATAACAAATCAGGATCAAACCGTAAGGATTTTGTTCAAAAGCTTCGAAGAACGTTTATTTTTTATAAATGAAATTCAAAGGTATGTACTAATACAATTATCTGGTCTATAAATTTACTAATTAATTAACCTATTTAACAGTGATACTAGTTCAAGTTCGTCATATAGTTCAAGTGATTTAGAAGAATCCTAAGACTCCCGAAACCAATCATGAATACATACATACATATATTTTACATATTTGAATAAGTATACTTTTTCTAATGTACATTTATTGCGAACACTTAATATTTCAAATTTATTAAGAAAATCCTTAAATTGAAGTTAATTCTATTTATATAAATGACTATTTATTACAATTAAAAGTGACACGTGTCATAATATTGATGTACAAATTATATCTATCCGACATCAATTTGTATTTCGATAAAGAATGTTTAAGTGTTTAATCCGCCAATGCGTACTCAAACGTCATTTCAACGTTTAGTTAGTCCTGTTATGTACAACTGCTTCGTTGTTTAATTATATTTTTATTAAAAAATAACTTCATCGTAGGCTCGGAAAAATTATTTTTATGTTGATAATATGTAACAGATGTAGCTACCAACCTGTTGTGGCTCCTAATGTATTTCAAATCAGCAATAAATTGTTGTTTGTATCTTCACTGGATACAGTTAGACTTTAGAGCAGTTGTCCTAACTGTGTCAAGTGCAGGTCGTAGAAATTTAACAACTTTATTTATTTATTATTTATTTATATATACTGTGAGATTCAAAAAGATTGTCAATTTCTGGCCCGTAGATAGTGGCAAATAAGAGAAAACGAACTACAACACGAGCGCCAATGTCACAAAATATCAAGAAAATTTATTCAGTGTATCAAATGTGTATGTGTTCATTAAAATGGTAAGAAGTATAGACACATTTTTCAGGGAGACAATTTCTTTACTACGACAATCATTTTGAATCTCACTTTATTTAACAGAGTATATACAGACAACAAACTGTTTTTCTTAAACATAACAAATGAATTCTATGCTGATTATACAGGTGTCCGCGATACACAAAGCATGCTTTTAAGGGATGATAGCTACAACGATTTAGAAACAAAAACATATAATACACCTTGGGTCTATCTGTAAGCGTAAACGAGAAAAAAAAATATTTCTCATGTACAAATTTCGACGCATACTGTGCAGCGACAGCCGTTCAGTGCAGGATTTACCCAACGATTACAGGCGTGTGTTCTTGCAAATGAGCAACACGTCGAGCATTTCCTGTAATACATTTTCTCCTGTCTCTCAAAAAGGTCCTTTTTAGGACCAGCAATTTATCACAAATAAAAGAAATGAACTAAATCTTGTGGTAGCCTTTACGAAAGAGCCTAAAGCACCATAACATAATTGCACTATTTACTATTAGTTACATTGTTTTCATTCAATGCGACTTTCCCTCAACTTAAATTTTCATTTACCGATCGAAAGCTGCTATTAAACACGCCCTTTTTACTCTAGATTCAACATAACATCGATTTTATTGTCATAACATTATTAAAAAAAACTCAAAGATACCTCTTTCCTATTGATCGGATATTTTTAAAACGCATGGCAATTGACTTCGTACGATACAATGGTCAGTTCCAGGTCGTATAAGCACATGATGCTTGGCTGTGCTTCTATTGAATACGTGTACAGTATGGTGTAAGAGAAATGACACCACGCTTCAATTTAAAAGTATTAAATAATTCGTTTTCGTCGTTGTTTTCAGTTATTTTCAACTCTAAATATTTGATATGGTTTTTTGGTTATTTAAGAAGCAATATGGATGAGTTTTCTTGTAGAGTTTGACCAAATAAGGTTTTTTAGAAATAATTTGTTTATTCGTTTACGCTTATACAGATAGACCCAAGGTGTATTACAGTGAAACCTGCCTAAGACGGACCCTTGATAAAACGGAAAATTGTTTAAGGCGGAAAATTTTCATAGTCCGGAATCGTCCTCGTAAAAAAACATAGCAACTGTACCTTTTTAAAACGGAACCTGTTTAACGCGAAACCGTACTAATAAATTTAGACCAAAAAGTATTGTGAACCTCCATAAAACGGAATCGGTTTCCACCATAAATAACAGAGTTTACATACTTCAAATGACCGGCAACGGTCTTTGGCTTGATTTACGATTAGAAAACAGACCATTTCTGACGGTCACCTATGAAGGAAACATTTTGTCTATTGAAAAATGTATCACACGTGTGGATTACTAGTTAAAACGACTCAATAGGAAGACGGAATACAAAGGGAATACACATAGTTGTGCACACATGTTCGATCTTTTGTCGAACGTTGATAAAGTAACGTTCATACATATATTTATATCAATAAAATAAAATAGGTATGTATGTATAAATGTGTTCCTTTTTCTGCAATATGATCTAGATACTTGCCTATTTTGTCTTAGAACTTTAGCAAATTCGTTAAAATTTTGGAATTTCACGCGTTGGTATGCTTTAGATTGGACGGTTGAATGAAACATTACAATTTCATATTTTAATACATATGTATAATAACCTGAGTAAAACGGAAACCTGTGTATAAAGGAAAATATTTTGGTCCCAGTCGATTCCGTTTTAAACAGGTTTCACTGTATATGTTTTTGTTTCTAAATCGTTGTAGCTATCATCCCTTAAAAGAATGCTTTGTATATCGCGGACACCCTGTATAATACATATTCGGCTGCATCCCTCATCTTCGCCTTTTGAGAATTTTGACGACTCCAATTATAGTATCTGCGATTACTTATACTCACAGTCAGTGACAATAGAAGTGTTACAAAACCACAAGAGATTATATGCGTAACAACCTATATACAAGGTGTATATAAATTGTCGCAAAAGCTACCCGTAGCGACACAGTTTGTTCGAATTTGACACAGAATTCTTATGGTAAAATGTCGTATCATGCTTTATGCGTCCTCGGGGACCACATGAAACTAACATCCATTTGGCAACACTGTAGTTTCATACTACCGTAATAATAGATAGAATACTTGTCAAAATTGACAAACGGGAATTACAAACGACAAATTGGATTACATAATTGATACATAGGGCAAAGCAATAAAAAAACACTTTATTAAAACAAAGTTTGTAGTTTTGATTTTTCGTATGCATTTCTTGTAACAAATTAGCATCACTATTACCTACGCATCTGCTCAAATTGATGTCCGTCTGTTTGTAAACACAGTTGCAATCTACGAGGTATTGTTCGTATTACTCGTTCTAGCCTTTTGACACTAATGATTTTGATTGAAACCAAATAAGAAAACATACACATTGTCTTACAACGTTGCCAATTGTGTTTTTCAAGAGAGGATGCTAACGAAGAAATATTGAAAATAGACTCTACCATAACAAAACAAAATTTTTTGATAAATTAAGAATAAAAAGTTTTCTAAATTCAAAATTGCAGCTGTCTGTACCGACAAATATCGAACACAAGCGCTTATTAAGAGACTAAAAAACCGAACTTCGTGAACCTCGTGAAGACGTATGAAGCATGGTACAATATTTTACCATTGAGATTTTCGATTTAGAAACGAACGAAGAATGTGGCTGCGTATAGCTTTTGCGACAATTTTTACACACGCTATATAGTTTTACAGAATTACAAGAAATAGCAAATGGTAAAAAATGCACCAAATGCAAGTAAAAAAGAGAGATAAAAACAGCATGTCACTACGCTAGGAAATCTACCAGTATTTTATCATAATCGCTTAAATATTTGATTTTAAAGATTATATTACCTATCCTGTTTAACAAAAATGTTTGTATCGCTAAAACGTAAAAACATTTTTATAGTTAACCTTTCTTAGAATATAAGTTGTTGTAACATCATACAGTCCTCTCGTTAGGTCTTCCCTGATTATTATCTTGCTACCTCCTAATTTTCTTTTCACATAAAATACCTTCTTCTTAATTGTTCTTCTCTTCCACAAAATTTGACTATAATAGGCCAATGCGTGCCTTCCTTAATTCTGTTTCAAGCGGTGCCTGTATGTTTCTTTCACCGTGTCCAGTTATAGTTTGTCAGAAAAAGTCTTATTTGATAGAACTTTTTCAACAACCTTTTGTATTAAAGTTTTCTGGTCGTCTTCTTTGTGGTCATCTTTGTAACAGATTTATATGAACTAAACTTTAATTTGTTACTAGCGCCGGCAGAAAACACGTCTATACTCCCCCACATGCTCGAACACATGCCCAACACATGCTCGAACATGCTTTCGACTTAAAAATATTCCACGCAAAAGTATTTAACAATTTTTTTACGAAAGCAATTTTTAGGTTAAAAACTAATTTTTCTGGATAAAGTTTTGATTAAAAAATTTAATAGATAAGAAATATTCATTCGCAGTTACAGCATATAATTAGAAAAATATTTTTGAATAAGTCATCAAAAATATCAGAAATATAAATATTCCGTACAATAAAAAACAATTATAAAATTGTCCAAGTTTTCACAACTAGCGGCATGTCTCAGTATAATTCATAAGACGTTCTGTTGTCCGTCATAGATAATACAGTTCCCTGTAATTTTATAGTTTGTGCCATAGGATAGATTCTGGTAACTCCGGACAGTTACCTGTAATATAGTTCTGTATAAAGTATTGTAGCTGGCGGTATCAGCATAATTTACTAAGCAAAATATAGATGTCACTAATAGTACTTCATTTCATTTATATTTATTATTTTTTCTTGAGTTTGAACTATTTTTCATATTAGATAACTGCAATGGTGCCAAAGAAAGTGACTACTTTGACAATATAAAATGAAAAATTGTACAATTACATTTTAGAAAACTTGCTGCGACTTTTTGAGAATTACAAAAATAATTAAATAAAATGCAGTACATATTTATTTTAAAGTTTAGGTTCGTTAGGATTTTGTTCATTCACTATATGTATTCTGTTAAGCGTAAAAACACAGCTAATATTTAAATATTATATTAAATACAAAATATCTGTTAATGACATTAAAAAAAACATATAATGATAATATGTAATTTATAAAATATATATATCTAGTTAATTTACATTATATGTATAATAACATCAAAAACCATTACTCCTATTGATCTTTCAATACAAAATGTGTCGAAACATCCTCTTCAATATCCATCGCCTCGACTTTGATTTTCTGCTGCTGCAAGAAGCTCTGCTTCGAAACTAGAGATATCGACTGTTGATTAGTTTGGCTTATCCCCGGACTGAGCATAGTGCCTGTACTCTGTGTGTTAACAGTTGTTATATTATTAGGACTAGAACTTGGCATACAAACAACTACCAATTTCTGTTGAGTGGTCACAAGTTTCTGAGTATTGACGGTGGTAGCATTAGAAACAAATTTCACCACAGTATTTTGCTGGTTGGTATTATTTTGTTGATTTTGTTGTTGAATATTGCTCGGTGTTTGTGGTCTTTGTGTTAGGAAAACAATCTTTTGATTACCAGTTGGAGTCGTTACTCGACCAGTTTGGTTCATAACTATCGTACGTCCAGGAGTTGAAACGCTCTAATTAAAAATAATTAATTTAAACAATTGCATACAACTTATTTAGTTTTTGACAGACTGTTACCTGCTGTTGTACAATTCCTGATGTTGCCGTAACAGTTCGAGCAATATTAGTACCTGCACAGGTGATAGTATTATTCATAACGTTAGAAGAATTAGTCGTAGTAGTAACAGGCTGGAATCTAGCTTTCATTACGGCGTTATGTAAAGCAGGGCCTAGATATCCATATTCAGCTTTGTATTCTTCTAAATGATCAGGAGGGTTTCTTAAATTTTTAATAACTGGTGCTAGAACTTTAACTAATAACGACTTTATATGTCCAGCCGCAATTTTATCGAGATTCGAAATCAGTGAACCTTCTAGATGTTGTTCAATTCTTGCACCTATACAAAAATTATAGAATAGAAAAATTATAAGATTAACACATTTATTAGGGCTACCGATACTCCTTGTACGATGTAATATAAAAGTTTTAATGACTTCAGCTCCGAGTTCTGATAATCCTTCAAGAGCCCCATAAAGCGAAGATAAAGCTAACTTATCTCCTTGCGAAATAGCGTTGCTAAACATTCTCGTTACCCTTGTTTGTATATTATTCGTTGATGTATTAAAATTCTTACAAATTTGAGCCATTAAACGCGAGGCAAAATCTCGTAATGCCCAATGATTGTCCAATTCAGGTCGCATGCATAATTGTTTTGAAACTATACAGGTTGTTACCGATGGAATTAACTCGTGTAGCTATTTAGAACAATAACGATACAATTCTAGAATTGGCAGCATTAAATTTACTTACATATTTCTCTAAATATAATGATTGATTATCCAAAAGAGCTTTTACCATTCGCATCAAATAAATCAGTAACGCTAAGTTATTTTGTACGACATTAACTCGAACGCCTTCAATGATAAACGTGCACATCCTCGGAAGCATTTCATGTAAGCCAGGATCTGACGCCAAACTTTGTAGAGCTTCCTAAATAATATAAAAGTATAAAACTATTATGTTACGATATAAGGATATTAAAAATTTACCGCTCGTCTTCCTTCATCTGAACCAACGCAAGCTTCCGTAATCTCTTTATAATACAATTGCTGTTCAACCGACAATTCATGCGTCGCTAACTGTTTAATTTGCACAGTTTCAACATTCCGCAATTTTTGTTTACCTGTCGTTGGTTTTCCAGCAGATTCTTTGCTAGGTTTATTAATTTTAATAGGATCAACAGATTCGAGCTAAAATTACGTTAATAGAAACTTGTTTCGAACATTTTTCAATTACTATTACTTTTTGAGCTTCTTTCGTGACCGGTGGGGGATTTTCAGGTATAGTCGGTTGGATACCATCAATACATAGCCAATGTGATCGTAACGTTACTTCCAGTGGAACTTTAGTGTTAACGTTTTGAATCAAATCATTTAAATCTACTTCTTTCTCCTCGATGAAATGTAATTCTCTTCCACCACCCGAAGCGAAACGAAAAGGTAATTGTTCATTAGAGTGAAATCCATATTGTGGCTAAAAATGTACTAAAATAAAGTACCTTATTGCAGAAACTTAAAGTAATATTTACCTCCAAATTTTTCAATTTCAACGCATTATCTATGTCTATATTCATCAATTTTGTCCGCTTTGCATGCTGCATAAATTTAGCAGCATCTTGGATAATGTGTTTAACACGGAATGAGATATCGTCTGCTAATTCTTTAGCAGCATCATCTGGTAAACATCCTATACCTATACTTTCTGCAATTACTTTAATTGATTCTGCTGAAAATGATGTTCCGTATAAATCGCTATCACTGTGTCTAGCCATTACATTAAGTAGCAATGTTTTTAATACATGATTTCGAATATTTTGCTATTTTTGTGCTAGGTTATATTTTATTTTAGTCGATAATCAACTAGCGTTGACTAGACTCCATACAATTTGCCAAACAAATGAATTGTTTTGACAGCAATATTGCGATAAGTGCTGCCATCTTGATAAAATAAAATATCCCGGTCAGTAAACAGTAAAAGTTACTAATAATTAGAAATAAAATTATAAAAAGGTATTTATTCGATATAATAATGGTTAATAACGAAAAGAAGGCAAACAAAATGCGATATTTTAATTATATTTTAGTTCATCAATAATATTAACAACCTTTTAATTTTAATTATACGAGTGCTAGACATAAAGTTTTGGTCCATAAAAATTAT
>SMLS01067013.1:0-25226 GCA_004785975.1 Popillia japonica
AAAAAAAAAAGAGAAAACGGGAGCTCTTTTCTCGGGTGGAAATCCCTTTCGTTCGGCGATGCTTGAGAGAGGTAAAAGAGGGAGAGACAGAGATCCACCTGCAGTAATTAGTCAAGGAGGACGGAAGCACGGCGTATAATCTCGCTGTAATGGCGCTGTGCCGCGTAAAGGCATTGCGGCCCCCTTGTACATACCTACTCCTTCTTTTTCTTCTTCGTCTTCTTCTTCATCTTCATCTTCGCTCTGCCAACGCACCGGGGCCTCCACTCTTTGTGAGATATAATTAATGTTTTATTCGCGAAATTTTTACTCAAAGCGTTTCCCTCTTCCCCTTTTTCTTTTCGCCGTTATCTCTTTTTGTTCTTTAGCTCCGGATAGATATTTTTCTCGTGATACGGATACGCGAGTCTTAAACATCCTTTTTAGGTTGAAATCTTAGGAAGTCAAACGTTGTGTCTTATACAGGTTTCTGTATTATGTATTATCTTCTTTGCGTGTATTAATAATAGGTTGGGTATAAAGCATAGATATGGTGCCTAATTTTTTTAAGTGAATTCCACATCCACACATTTCTATTTTGCGCCTTGCTAAAAGGTATGGGGATTTATTAAAGGATAACGTCAAAATTGCATCAGTCTACTAATTGGTATTCTAGTTATTGTATTGAAAGCTTAGATTTATGAAGGGACATAACAGATTTTGCAAGAAAATCAGCACCAAAACTTAAAGAACGGTTCACGATGCGTAAGTTTTTGGTAAACGTCAAAATGATATTGTGAATGTTTGACGTACAACAAATGTCAATATTTGACACACAAATATAATGTATAGATTTTAATTACATATGTACGTTAGTGGAGATAATATCTTTGGTAGGGATCTGTTGCAAGTAACATTTTTTACTTGAGCTTCTTTATGCGATAATGCATTGTGAAGTGTTATATCTATTCTATTGGGTCACCACCAAAAGTTAGTGATTTTTTCATGGGGAACATTCATTCATTCAAGCGTTTGAATTGCGTGAACTATTGTACATATGTACAAGTTTTGACAAACCTTATCTACCTAGATCGTGTGCTGCCTAATTTCCTTTCAGGCCTTTAAGGTTGAGAATCCAGCCCAGTGTTGTTTTTGATGATTGTCTCTTATAGTCTAATAGCTATTACTTCAGATAACAGGTGATTGGTTCACTAAGTGATTTACCGTTAATCTTACACTGGATGGATAATATAGATATCTGTATAGTTTCATGTCAGTCTATGACAGCTACTTACCTATACTGCCCAACTGGCTTCGTAGTGCAACTATGAAGAAAAGGCTGCTTTACCTGACCAAGCGTGGATATTTCGTTGCCAAATTTGGAACAACTTGCTCGGCAAGCGTCGAATTTGCTTTAAGTGTACTGAAAAGAATGTAGCACTGAATGTAAAAGTATACAAAGACCATATATGTACTTCCAACAAACACCTTTACGTCTTAAAAATCTCTTTGATTATTGTATCAGTATAACATTATTTGAAGGTAGTAGTAGGTAAACAGTGCCTAATTTAAAATAGGATCCCAACGTGGACACGCTGTATAAAGTGGTCAAGATCCACGACACCTTGATGATTGATCACGTACCTAACTGAACGTAGGAACACTTTAATTGATATTAAAAACAGGTTAGATGCTATTGGAAACAAATTGATTCTGGTGGTTTTAATCTGTTATACAGGGTGTCCAGAAACTCTCCTGACAAACGAAGACCGGAGATTCCTCAGATAATTTTAAGACAATTTAACCCAATTCACCCTAGTCCGAAAATGCTTCCTAAGGAAGCTAGAGCTCTTTGAAGATAGCGCCTTATAATTAGTTTTTTTAAATATCTCCAGAACGCTTCTATTTAGAAAAACAAAAACTGGTATGTTTATTTATCCTCCAGAGATAAATCGATTCCATCAATTGCGAATTTCTAGTACCGGTCATAGGCGTCCGTTTTGGGTAGGTTAACGGTTATTTTAACGCATAACCTTTTTTGTCTTTAACTTTTAAGCATTTGTGACACTAGATTATTAAATTTTCAGGTATTCTAGTACTAAAAGGTACGCTTACTTTAAGTCGGTAGGATACACCGTTTTCTAGAAAAATCGATTTGAAAATTAATCGTTTTTTCGTCATTAAAATATTTATTATTTTTTTGCAGTTGGTTCTCAACTGCCAACAGAAATAAAACCTACGTTTTTAATTGTGAAATTGTCGTCAGTTCGCAAAGTTTTTTTACTTTGTAGCATTCAAACACAACGATTTCAATTTAAAAAAAACTGGTTTTTACTAATGAAGAATACGCCGATATGCATTTAGTTTATGGCGAAATGAGATGTAACGCTCGAGCAGCGCAACGTAGATACGCTGAAAAATTTCCCAATCGCCAGCATCCCGCTCACTCAACATTTACAGCTCTTCATCAACGATTAAGAGAAACAGGTTCAGTGGTTCAAAAAAAAAAAAATGAAACAGTGAGACACAATGATGTAACAGCAGAACATGAAGATGTTATTTTAATGGAAGTTGAGGAAAATCCAGAAATTAGTGTTCGAGACTATCTTCCATGTACCCCACAATTTCAAAATCTTCCGTAGGAAATATCTTACACAAAGAAAATTTATATCCTTTTCATTTTACAAAGGTGCAAGCACGGCTAGAAGGAGATTTTCCTGCTCGTGTAGAATTCGCTAGATGGTTACAAAATCAGAAAAATCAAGATGAAGATTTTTTCAGGTACATTTTGTTTGGTGACGAAGCTTCATTCTCAAAAAATGGAATTTTTAATGTACATAATGCACACTATTATTCGTACGTTGGTGACAATCCCCACGTTGTTCAAGAATTTAAGCATCAGCATAGGTTTAACATAAACGTCTGGATTGGAGTAGTTGACGATTATCTACTTGGACCTGTGGAATTAGCTGCTCGTTTAAATGGTGTTGATTACTTACATTTCCTGCAAAATATTTTACCTGATTTGTTAGATGAGGTGCGTTTAAATATTCGGCAAAACTTATGGTTTCTACAGGACGGCTGTCCGGCCCACTTTAGCAGGAATGTACGAGACTTTCTAGGTAATAACTACGAAGACCATTGGATTGGAAGAGGCGGTCCAGTTGCTTGGCCAGCAAGGTCGCCGGATTTGAATCCTTGCGATTATTGTGTTTGGGGTTACATAAAAGCGTTTGTTTATTCCGTTTCGATACAAAATCGTACACAACTCTGGCTGAGGGTACAAGATATTTGCTACGAATTTAGAAATAACTTTGGAATTTTTGCAAGAATTCGGCGTTCTCTAAGCAAAAGGGTAAATTTATGCATAGAGACTAATGGTCATTACATCGAGCATCTTTGGTAACTATCTACCTTTGATACTTGTTCTTTTTTTGTTAGTTTCGTTCCATGGTAATAAATACTTTGTTTTTAAAAGCCTTCAGCTAAAATTTTGTTTCAAATTGATTTTTGCCTCTTTTCCCAAACTTTTTTTACTCATTATGTACTGCATTTATTGAAACAAAAAATGATTTATTAAATTCATTTTTATCCATGCCGCGATAGTGCTAGCCAACTTCGTCGCTAAAAATAAGTAGGTACATAATAAATTGAATTTTAATGACGAAAAAACGAAAAATTTTCAAATCGATTTTTCTAGAAAACGGTGTATCCTACCGACTTAAAATAAGAGTACTGTTTAGTACTAGAATACCTGAAAATTTAATATTCTAGTGTCACAACTGTTTAAAAGTTAAAGACAAAAAAGTTATGCGTTAAAATAACCGTTAACCTACCCAAAACGGACGCCTATGACCGGTACTAGAAATTCGCAGTTGATGGAATCGATTCATCTTTGGAAGATAAATAAGCATACCGGTTTTTGTTTTTCTAAATAGAAGCGTTCTGGAGATATTTAAAAAAAACTAATTGCAAGGCGCCATCTTCAAAGAGCTCTAGCTCCCTTAGGAAGCATTTTCGGACTAGGGTGAATTGGGTTAAATTGTCTTAAAATTATCTGTGGAATCTCCGGTCTTCGTTTGTCAGGAGTGTTTCTGGACACCCTGTATAAACAAGATATCTCATTTCAAGGAGATAGACGATATGGTCAGCAATAGCCTAGCGTGGCAGTTGCTAGACTAGAACTGGTTAAAGGACAAATCTGTAGTCCCAAAGATCATCCCAAACTTCTTTAAATGTTTGTGGAGCAATTAGGACTGAAATATGAAGAATATTTATAAACTAAATCTTATTGGAGACAATGAGGAAAGGCAGCAAAATGAATATATTGCGTTGTGAAAAAGTTTGCGTTAAATCATGTATTCCTTCCTTCTTTTGTTGAGCGCAACATTGCGTGAAATCTCCACAATCCGTATTTACTTTCTTTTCTTACTCCTCCGTCTATTTACACTAATCAACCCCTAATTGGACCATTAGCGGCTCGCAGCTCCCATCGATTAACCTTCCGCCACCAGCACCACCTCCTCCTGACTCCTCTTCCGCGATTTTTTCCTCGTCCTTCGCCCATTCCGACTGGAGAAACCAACTTACCTCGCGCCGTTATTATCGTTCTCTTCACCTTACAACGTAGCTACCTCTCTCCGAAAAGCCCTGTAACTGTTTCGTCGCGCGAAGAAGAAATGACATCGTGATATCTATGTTGCGTGTTCGCTGGCACCTGCTGTACAGTTGCTATAGTAACACTCATCCGGGGATGGAAAAAAAGCGAGGGTGAAAAAAAACCCGTGGGGGTGACTCAAATAAAAAAAAACGGATCAATATTAACTCTTTGCTGCCTGTGTGCCCGCTTCTTTTTTTTTCCTTTTCGCCTGTGTGTTCGACGACCTTGTACGAGCGCGTCTTGCGGAGGAGACCACCGCAACGCGGACGAATTCGGTTTGATTGTGATCCTAGAGCGATCCGCGATTGTATCCGAAGGTTACCGGAGTGTTTTTTTTCCGGTAAATTATGTTGTCTAGACGCGGAATTTTCCGGGGGTAATGTTTTATTAATGTAAAAAAAAATATTATCCTTTTTTTTCCGTTTTTCTTTTTTTTTTTATTTAATTCACCCCCTTTACAATATGGTGTGTTTACATCCGCATGATTTCACCGTTTCTTTGCGGACTTTGTGTGCCACCCGTTAGACCCGAGAAATGTAGGGCACATTCCGTACGGTTTCCTGGAAAGACGGCCCCGACATATGCGACTCATTATACACATCGAAAAAAGGGGCGAAAACCGATGATTCTCCTACTATGTTGCGCCGCAAGAAAGGAGATTGTTGCCTGCCGTGCAAAAAATTTTAAGGCGGAGAGGGAAGGAGTGATTGTCGTACAACACCTTGTTTTTTTTTCTTACCTCGTCTTATAGATAGCTACAGTCGAAAAGAAATTTACGTTTTAGTTTAAGTCACATTGACAGATAAAACGTCACAGTGACAGGAGCAATTTTTCCAACTAAATATTTAGAAACAATAAGACTTACCAACAACCTTAAATGCAGAGGCGATCTACTTCGCTTTCTAGATATCTATGCATCTTGTGGGGGTAGAGACCGTCAGGGTTAAAGGCGCGCTACCCCACGCGTACACACAGTTCACCCCACGGAAGAGTTATATCGATCTTATGTCTTACCCAGAGGAGCATTGATAGGGTTACCCCACGCGCATTTTTTTCTTCCCTAACATTTCATATTAAAAGAGAGCGAGAGCCCAGTGTATGGACTCTGTGGGCTCAAAACTAAATCGATATTTGCATTTTTTATTCCCTCGACACGACGACTTTAAAAAAAAGTCTACCGAGTGGAATGAGTGTTCTCTTTAAAGTGGTACATGCATGCATGTAAAAAAAATCGTAGAAATTATGCAGCAAGTTTTCTCAAATTCTCAAATCTCTACCAACGATTGGAATATTCGCAAAACTTTAAGAAAAGAAATAGCGCACAAAGATAAACATAATAAGCGAATGTCATTATAGGGTCAATTTCATTAAAGACACAAGCATCACATTCTTGTATTATATTGTACTTAAAATTTAATTATTCCATTTACATTATTATTTATTAAGATTCGAATTTATAATTCTAGTTTAAGATTGTGCCAATAATAATAATAATATGTATGTATCACATAATCTAACATCATCTGTCAAGTATTGTACCTACTCAAGTATAGGCACAACCTTCCAAGTACGAGTTATAAATTCGGGTCTAAATGTCAAGATGACAGTTCAGTTGTGGGACGTAACAGCGTTTTACACTCAAAATCTAACTTATACAATTGTGTCACAAAGATAGAAACGACTCTCTAGGGTTGCTAAAGCTTTATTTTTCCTTTACCATTAATCCTTTCAAATTTAATTCTTAAATAGATCTTGAATTAAAAACTGAAAGTTAATAAATTATGTCAAGTGTCAAAGTATACGAATATGGCCAACCTAGATATAATAGGTTCCGCTTCCTGCAGAGAAACGTCAACTTTGACGTAAATGTCAGTAGAGTTAGAATGTCTAAAATTATCGCATAACATCAAAAGCTTGTGGTCCACTTCTTTAACTTTCTTTTTTGGCAGGTTGAGTTGATTAGGTTTTATATCAATAAAACACAGGAAATAATTTTTATAAACGACTTTTCTTTAATAATAAAATAGTGATTCACATAAATTTTACATCGTATTTTTTTTTGGTTTGTAATTTTTTTTAGTTTTTAATTTTGCTTTACATCGACTTCAATTAGACCATGACAGTTCCGAAAAAGAGCTTCGTCTTCACGTTTCCATCCATTCAATTTGTTCATTGTTGATCACATATAAGAATTTTTTTTCCAAAAAGAAACAACGCTTATATTATTAAGTAATAATAATAATTTACACAATATCTTGACGGAGTTTTATTTCATTAAGGAGAATGGGACAGCGATTTTTTTCAACATTAATTAATCAAGGAAATACATAATAAATTTGGGTTTCATTTTTTTATTAAACATGCTATGATTCTTTAGGTTTAATTCTATTTACATTTCGTTTTTAAGCATTTAAGGAATTGTGTGAAATACCGTATCGAGTTATTTGGTGAAAGAAGCTCTACAAATTTATTTAGGGGATTTATAATATACACAAAAAATACAAAGTAACCTGATTAAAGAAACCTTAGGACAGCATAAAAATATGAGGTTGTATTCTTGTATCTATGTTTCCTTGTTTTAGTTAGTACTGTAAGAATTGTTTTTTCTTTGTACTATTGGTACTGTGAGGTAGTAGTAGATTTTGCAGTTTTTTTTTTGTATTAACATTTCTTTAGTTTAATATACAATATATAATATCAAGTAGCTACTTATTATTAAGGATTAAGTCTAATAAAAAATCAGTCTTGTCTTGTGATGTATAATATAATAATGTACAGATATAAGAATTTGAATCTCTTTATAATATTTTATAATAAAAAATCAAGGTACTTGCGTTTATCGGAGGTAGTTCTGTGCATTTAATTTCGTTTAATTGTTTTTTTTTCGTTTTGTACCTTTTGTTTTATCCTCTTCATAAAACTTGAAAATTAAACTGAATATTATCCATCCAATAGGGAAGGGGTTATTTTGGAATAGTATTTATCATAGCATCGAGGTAAATGGTATACATATATAATATATTATTAATTTTATGTATGTACAACATATAATAAAAAGACACTTTTATATAGAAGAAAATATGAGACACCCAGTATATTTACAAGTACAATCGCCTTACACATATATTTAAAAACTTGTTGTAAACGTATTTAAAAGGATATTATTATTATTATTATAAACAACGAAGATCTTTTTTATTTTTAACTCACCGATTGTTTCGTTTCCTTTTTCTCTTGTTACAAATTGAAAAAAATATAATTTTACTATTTTGTTTCTCGTATTAATCTTATCTACAATTAATATTATTATTATTTAGCAATGGTAACCCTGTTTTTCTTGTTTTTACCTTATATTTCGTATTTTCGAGATATAAACTTATATAGAAAAATATTTAAATAATAATACCTAATGTTAAAATTATTATTCCGAAACTCTATTATTAAGGATGTTAAATTTACAGAAAATGGCACTGTAGGGTTTTCGTTTATTTTTGATTTATAAAAAATATACATATCGGCGGGGAGGTGTAATCTTCCTAAATATCGTGTGTTATTTATTTATTTACATATATTTTTTAATTATTAAAATAAAACTTTAAATCATATCAACTTTAGTTTAAGAAATTGAACGAACCCAATTTATTTATAAATGATTGAAATGAATATTTAATTAATTGTTTTTTTTTATTTAAGTTCGACAGATTTAAAAAATTCCAACATTGTTACCAATTTAAATAAACGAAAATTTCAGTCATTTATAATTCTACGATCTATGTATGTTATTTAACTTAAATTAAACTAAATTTAGGGAAGAACTTGATAGGAATTGGAAAGAGGTTGCCAGCAACATACACATACATACATTAAACTTGCATATATATTAAATTGCTATCTTTCTTTTCAAACATTATTAGGGGACGTTTCTGAAAAGCAGTTACAAAGAATTGTGATATTTTTACATTGTTGAAGTCTATATAAATAGAGAGAGAAACGTTTATTAGATACCTTAATAAGTTTAAGGAAAATTTTCCGGGAGTAGACCGGTATAAAAGCTCTATTATGGAACATAATAACGCTACATATTAGAGGTTGTCAAACATTTAAAATATATCTGATATAGAGAATATAAAGTTTCCATACTTGCAGGCATTAGGTATTTTTTGACAGTTGTTACTTACGAGACATTTGTGAATTATCATTTTAAGTTCTTATCTTAAAAGAAAGAAAAAGTAGAAAAGGAATGTCAAAGTATATAGAATCCTTTATTATAATCTTGCCTAATTGTAAAAAATTGCCGCTAAATCTTAATACATTTGTATTTGAACGCAAATGTCAAAATATGTCTAACAGTTTCTAAATGAGAAATGTAATTATTTTTGACAGTTAGTTATTTTGGATGATTTTGAAGACTAATTTTGAATAAAAGTAATTACAAGATATTTGTAAGCTACAATGAAAAAGAAGAAGAAGAAAAAGAAGAGGAATGTCAGAGTATTATTTATGATGATGATTTTGTTTTTTCTAAGTTGGTACCACCTCATAAACTTCTAATGATTAGTCACCCTGCAGATAACTGTTTTAAAATAGGATCCCTTCAAAGATATACTCGAAGTTGACAGCTCAACCTTTCTCCAACTAAAACCTCATCCAGTAAGAATTCGAATTCGCACTGCAGTGATTTCTAGCTTTATTTTTTGTATTAAATTGAAACACAAGTTGATGCCATTAAAGTTTAATCAACAACCACGAACAAGACGAAAACAATAAAATTACAGTAGACAACAACCACGACATATTACAAACCGTCCCAACAGACGCATTACATAAAAACGGAACGAAGACCGGTCATAATTCTTACCGGGCGGGGGTCTGTTACAACCTAACAAAAGTACGTCTATATAGTAGAGGTCCGAAACTTTAAAACCGAAATGGGATCCTTTTTGTTATGCAAAACAACAGGACACCCTTTCACCCATGAATGTTACACAAAATAAAATAAAGTAGAGTACCGTCGGATAAACGGTACTACCTACCCCGCAATAATTCTTACGTTTCCTTCTCCGGGAGATATGCAAAAATTTAACGACTTAAACAAGGTCGTTACATATATTTTTGGCACGAACTATTTAGAGAAGGAGGGGGCGGGAGTAACGGGGGTACCCGCAGGTATATCTGTAGATAATTAAAGGGGGCAGATGTTGGGTTTAAGTTGTTGCTGTATTTAAAAAAAAAGAAAAATAAAATTAGAATTAGTCACCGGGATATTTATCCAATTTTTTTTTAAATAAATCTAATTTAATATTAAATGGGGGTCGTTCAATTTAATTCTTTTTAAGTTGTTAAAATTATAAGGGTAGAGGAACTTGTATACCAGAAATAATCATATATGTACAGATAATAATTACGAAAAAAACATTTATATAATATACACATCTATATTTCCATAAATAATAATAATAATGAATTAATAATAATAATAAAAAAAATAAAAAAAAAACAAATCTAACATTCCCTGACATAACCCGTAATAATAATATTATTTCTTTAATCCCTCCAATATAATTTCATTTTTAAAAAGACTAGGAATGCGCACCTTTTTGCAGGAACGTGGTCGTCGTATCCTCCAGCTCGTACTCCTCCTCGTCCGGATCCTCCCTGGAGCTGGGCGACCGCGATCTCGGCGAGTCTCCACTACTATGCGAATGCAACCCGGTGCTCATCGACAGATCCTCAGGTTCGGTCTGTTCCGGAAGGGATATGATCGGAATCGGTATCAAAGGTCGGATCAAACGTTTCGTTTTCTTCGACTTCCCATCATCTTCAGCGTCTTCGGACAAATCCGGACTGCCTACGTCGCATTTGTGCTGGAGGAGGTGGTGTCTCCTCCGGTATTTCGAATGGCACCTGTCGCAGGAGAACGGTTTCTCGTTGGTGTGGATCAGGAGGTGGGCTTTTAATTGGTTGGAGTCCGAGAATCTCGACGAGCAATGTTCGCAAGCGTACGGGCGTTCGCCCGTGTGCACCCGCAGGTGCCGTCTGAGATTGGCGACCTGGACGAATTGGCGGTCGCAATGCTCGCAATGGTAGGGGCGTTCGCCGGTGTGCAATCGCATGTGGGTTTTTAGGTGGTGGTCTCGCGTGAATCTCTTGTGACATTCGGGGCACTCGAACGGTTTCTCGCCGGTGTGCGTCCGCTCGTGGTTCTGCAAGACGTGTTTGTACCCGAAGGATCTGTTGCAAACCCCGCACGTGAATTGTTTGTCTTTATTCTGATCTTTACCCGGATTGCCCACCTCGGAACTGGTCGGAGGCGAAGACGTCGAAGTCGGCGAGGATAGGGGAGGTTCCTCCTCGATCTTTTTCGGATGCTTCCTCTTGGATAGCTTAACGTCGGTGCTACTACTGGTGACAACGTTATTATTATTGTTGTTTTTCCGAGATTTTAACGCAGGGGATAGTTGCTCCGTCGTGGAAGTGGTCGTGGGCGACGGCGGGGAATTCGGCGTCCACGCCGAAGCGAAGAGGCCGGGATGGAAGAACGCAGGATTTGTTGGGATGCCCAAACCGGTCGCCATTAATTGACTGGCCATTAGGAGCTGGGATGGTGTGAACATCGTCGAGTTTGGAAACGAGGAGAAGGCTACTGAGGTTAACGGCGATTTCAGTGACGTTGTGTCTTCGGGATTTTCCACCTTCATTGTATCTCGGATCGATAGCAGATCTGCAACGAAACAAAAGAAAAAAAAATGAGTAACCGATACGAAGGAACGTATCTTAAGGTACCTAATGTTGAATAAATAACGCGTTTGTCACGATCGACTCCGTCTTTATTTTCGTGCCGTATCCGGACGGTCGGAGGACGAACGTATTTTGGCAGGGCACTCAAGCGTCTATGATTGGACACGACTTGTCTGATCATTCAAACGTCTCGGGGTATTGTCGGTGGCATCTTGAGCGAGGTATTGTGCGACGTTGCGCGTACATTTTTGGGTCGAATTGAATGGGAAACGATATAAATATGCTTAGTTGTGTGTATTTAGGAAAGGTGACGGTCCACGTGCAACAGGAGCAAGATGTCGTTTAGGGATTTTGATTTTTCTCCCTCTTCTATACATGTATCATATATGTATGTATGCCTGTGTATCTAGCAAGCATAATCGAACAGTAAATTTTTCGATTTCTACTAAATAAGTGGACATTCAAGTATAAAATAGTCTCTGGTACATTGTGTAGTATTGTTAATAAAGGGGTTGTTCTACTGGACAGGGAGAGGAGTAGAAAGTATCCATATCAAATTAGGAGCATTCAATAGCGGACTAAACTAGTTTTCTCTATTCCGTATCGGATGACGTTTGATTTTTCGGTTAGACGTTAGTTGAAGAGAAAGCGGATTAACGTGAATATGATATTCGTAAAAATATTCAACTTATAATTTTTTCCACGCTTATACTATAACAAAAAAGGGTAGATTCTATAACAATGTAGAAAATATATTTAGAAGAGAATGTGAGAAATTGTAGTTTCTATAGTTACGACTTAGAAACGTCAATCAACAACTAATGTCAATAATGACATTTCAGCTAACGTCGGAATGTTCACTCTGATCAAGACGAAAAGGTACTGACAATCAAAAAAATTGTCTTGCAAATTTTGACGTTTAACATCATTTTAGGTGAATCAGGCTTTAAGTTTTCTATCTGTTCTGATGTGGCAGCATTGATTGTCAATTTAATCATTTTATACTTCAAAAATTGAGAGTCACCCAGAAAAATACAATGTGGCTATGTTCAGAATAGTAGGTATAGAAGTGTTTACTTACGTCAATTAAAACACAACTGGATTAAAAATCAATTTAACTATCAATCCAATTGTGTATTAATTGACGTATGTACCTAGGTATGTACATACATGTGGAAAAAAGTATCTTGGGATAAAAAAATGTATGTAAAAATACAATAGAAATACACAAATATTGTATCTATACAGGCTGATTCATTTTTGATCCTCACCATTGCGATCTCGCTTATTATTGAAGATAGACGGTAGGTTTAAATTTGGCACAGTTGCTAATTTTTGTGGTTATTATGATCCCGAAAAAAAAGTAGACTTGTTCGAGTTATTTGAAAAGAACTGAAAAATCTCATTTTCTTATTTTGCTTGTAGCACTTTTATTAGATATTGCAGAGGAAATCTAAAAACACATTCTCAAGGCCACTTTTGCTCCTCTATCTAATGGTGTATTTAAAATTTTTATACGACGTTTCGTTTTCTTTGGATCATCATCAACTTTGTTATTTCTTATGGAAGCAATATTGGATTTTGATACAGCTAGAAAGATGTTCTTTTTCTGATTTCAACCATGTGTCATATGTTGAAAACAAAATTTGATATAGTGTGCTAATTGACCAAGAATCTGATTTGAGATTAAATAAGGTAGGTAGCTATGAAATTTCGAACTGTCAATCACTTACAATTGAGTATCGCGTAAATGAAAATCGATATTAAATGAGATAGCCATGGAATTACGAACTGTCAATTATCGTTGCGTTAGTAACTCAAAAATGGCGTTCACCAACGAAGAAGAAACGAGATAATATTATGTATTTTTACAATTGTATCCTAAACGACTACAAACCTATCATACCATTTTTCTAGATCTTGACAGAAATTTAGTCGAATATGGATGGTGAAGAATAGCGTTGAAATAAGCTGAAACCGTACAAAGTCTATGTTAGTCATAGTTTACTACCTGATGATAACTTAAGACAAAGGGAATATTGTAATTGGTTACCGGGAAAATTAGAAAACTACGAAGATTTTTTGAATTAAATCATCTGGTCAGATGAATCGAAATGTACTAACTGACCGGCTAGTAGCGCGGTGTCTAGTGTGCTCGCTTTCCAGTCCGCCAGTACTGGGTTCGAACTCCGGTATGTTCTATCTGAACTTGGTCTTCTGTAGTTTCCCAGATTCCACGGCAAATGCTGAAAGGCAACATCTTAAGTTGGTCTACAACCGCAGGCATGATAATAACTCATTGCCAGCCGATGGCCCCTGTAATTGGTACAAACTGTTGGGAATGTGAAGGCATGAATTATCGTTATTATGGTAGAATGTTTGATCGAAATACATCAGGGTAAAATTTCAAATATTTGTACTCGCTACTGTTGTATTTTAGTTCGATGACTAAAAAATACATAACACATCTTGTTTCTCGTTGCCTCTCTTCTCACGCCATTTTTACGTTGCTAATGCAAGTTCAGTTCAAAATTCCATGGCTACCTTATTTAACATCGATTTTCATTTCTTCGATACTCAATTTTAAGCGATTTACAGTTCCAAATTTCATAGCTACCTACCCTATTTAATATGAAATTCGATTCTTTGTCAATTAACACACAATATCAAATTTTGTTTTCAACATATGATACATGGTTGAAATTAAAAAAAGAAAATCTTTCTAGCTGTGTCAAAATCCAATATAGCTCCCATAAGAAATAACAAAGTTGATGATGATCCAAAGAAAACGAAACGTCGTATAAAAATTTTGAATACACCATTAGATAGAGGAGCAAAAGTGGCCTTGAGGATGTGTCTTTAGTTTTCCTCTGCAAGCTCTAATTAAAGTGCTACAAGCAAAATAAGAAAATGAGATTTTTCAGTTTTTTTTTTCAAATAACTCGAACGTCATTTGTTCAAAGTCTACTTTCTTTTCGGGATCATAATATCCACAAAAATTAGCAACTTTGCCAAATTTAAGCCTACCGTCTATCTTCAATAATAAGCGAGATCGCAATGGTGAGCATCAAAAATGAATCAGCCTGTACAATCCAATCAAAAATTCTTAATTTGATTGGTACACCTGAAAAATTGATATCAAACTTCACTCTTCTTTTGAATTTGCCAGTGGCGTTGTGCGAGGGGGTGGTGTACAATACGTCAAACAGAAATAATAACTTAGGATATGAAATATATTTAGCCGTACAAGTATGATGATACACTTGTTAACATAAAATATGTACGTCCTTTCCAAACATAATTATTTATATATCTATACGGAGCATTTAGGAAAAGGTGTAAAGTGATTAAAATGATTGTCAAATCTTCGCTGTCACATTGACAGATAATATAAGTTGACGTTAGCGTCACAATAACCTCCAGAATTTAAAGACTGGTTCACAATATGTAAATTTGTTGCTTTGAGTTTATGTAGAATTACATTTTGAACAACATAATGTCCGTTATTAAATTACAACAGTATACACGGTTTTCCAAAAGTCTAGGACAAAATTTATTAGTTATATCGACAAAAATTCTTCTGAATTTGAAAAAATTATTTAAAATAATTAGTGTTTCCAACAATTTAAATTTTTATTTGTGAATTTGATCGTTTTTGATATACCTACTTTATCCTTTATAGCACTTTTACAGCTCCCTTACTTTTTCTTTTAATTTGTTCCTTATTGTTCTGTTTTCAAAAATGCAATTCTATTGTTTGGATAATATGGATTTCGATTTAAGATGGATTAGTCCACAATGTTTCAGTTTTATGATATATGTATCTACTTTCCAGACAAAAAAGATTCTGTACACAGTACACAAGAATAATTTTTTGAAATAGTCAATTTCAGTTTTTGACAATTTATTATTTTAGAAAGACGATATACTTTTATTTGTTGTCAATTTTATTCCAGACTTTTGTGCTTCTAACGTTTTGTGTTAATAGAAGTACAAATATTGGACATGGTGGTGCCGCAGGTATCTATACTAGCACCTTCGCTATTTATTATCTTTTATATAAATAATCTTGTTCATAATGTTGTTATTTAAATTGTACGAGATATTCGTTAATGATATGTATCGTGTTAGTGCTAACAACGTAAGGATTTACCGACGTAAAATTGCAAATTGATGGAAATTGTTTATATTGAATGGAATATACCTTCACACTATCTAATGGGAAAAGAAGATATTGAAAGACACGTCTTCAAGTGAGTTATTCATACAGAAGCAACATAATTAAAATGTATTTTATCCACTCCCACTTAGACTTTTACCTTCCTAGTTATAAGTTGATCACAAAGAACGGAAGAAACAATATTTCTTCCGCGAAAATCTGGCTATCTGTATAAACTAAAAAATCAAAACGAGCTTCGAGAATTTGTGAGTAGATGGCGCGTCACAAATTATTGTCAACATCTTATATATGGCGAGCAATATAAATAAAATCTTGTGAATTAAAAATTTTACGAGAATATCTCAACTAAATTCCATTACATGGAAGATACAAGATCAAAAACAGTTATTACAGCTATTAGGAAGAAGCGATGGGGAACGAAAGATTTCGATTATAATATTTGAATAACCCGACGCAAGAACGCATTAAATATTGTAAAGATGTAATTTATATGCCGTTGGATATAATTATTTGGTGTATAGTGAAAATAATTTAATCGCTGTACCGAAATTAATATTTCACTTTTCCCTGTTGCTTATTATTTATAAACAATGAAAGTTAGTAACATAAAAATTTACTTAACTATTTATTTTTAAGGTAAAAGTATGCAAATCGTTTATTCTTGAATAATTTTTATGGAAATTTTGTTTACAACAGCGATATAATTGATGATAATAAGTAATTATAATTAAAACTCCTCCCAGATCATAAGGTAGCGCAGCCGCGACTAGAATTTCTCCACCCCTTTATGCCGTAGATTCATTAAGGTAGTAAGAATCCTTTTTAACCCTTTACAACCCTCTCTCTCTACATGTATATCTATATCTACATATATATACATCAACATATACATATATAAAATTTAAAGCAACAAGTTGGAAAATATTAAGTGTTAAAATTAATTAAATTGACTTACCTCTATCATTTGTAGGTTCTTGCAATAACGGCATTCTAACACAATCATCGAGACAAGCGAGAATCGGAATCAAAATTGTTTTTCGCGGTTCATTTTTTTTATTTATATAATAAAAAATGAAAAAACGGCAGCACTGAATCCGCGAATCACTAAATCACAATTTATTTTATGATTTTATAAAATTATCATTCTTATTTTTAAATGGGGATGAATCAAAATAAAATAATCAAGATCGTAATTTAGAAAAAATATTTTTTTTATTTTTATCACATTTGTATCTCTTCCTTCTTTTATTTTTTATGAAGAAATTAACAAAAATATATTTCAATAATATCTGCAGATACTTATAGAAGAAATTAGTTTAGATCTCGTAACATATCACACGATATATCTTCCTAGTTTAGTTTCGTTTTATTATTTTTTTTTTATGTTAGTATCATTGACCAGGACTGCTGCTGGTGGCTTACTGAATGCTATAAACCGCACAAGGGTTGACCTAACCTAAGACAACGCGAACGTCCAATCCCGCCACCACTGATTCCGTGTAGTGGGGGATGAGAACGTCGTAATAAAAGTGGTGGGGATAACTAGAGCAGGGCACCCTCTAAAAACGCGACATCCTAAAGCATTTTCTTCTGTAGTATATCTCATATATATATATACACACTTATACACGAGGAAGTATTAGCGAGTACCCCCCTCGAGGGCTACCCAAAATGTTTTTCTTCTTTTTCTCTCTCTCTTTTCCTCCTTATTTTTTTTTGCGTGAGCTTTATTCGGGGGTTTTCGCGGAAAACATTAAAAGAAGAAGGAGAGGGTTTTCTGTAATGTTTATTGAAAAAATTAAAAAAATATGTAAATACATTTAATATCCTGATAATAGAGTTTCCAAATTATTTAGATTTTTTTTTTATATAAGTTTGTATCTCGAAAATACGAAATATAAGGTAAAAAAACAAGAAAAACAGGGTTACCATTGCTAAATAATAATAATATTAATTGCAGTGTCCAATTCCTATCAAGTTCTTCCCTAAATTTAGTTTAATTTAAGATAAATAATATACATAGATCGTAGAATTATAAATGATTGAAATTTTCGTTTATTTAAATTGATAACAATGTTGGAATGTTTTAAATCTATCAAACTAAAATAAAAAAAAAAACAATTAATTAAATATTTATCATTTATAAATAAATTGGGTTCGTTCAATTTCTTAAACTAAAGTTGATATGATTTAAAATTTTATTTTAATAATTAAAAAATATATGTAAATAAATAAATAATACACGATATTTAGGAAGATCACACCTCCCCGCCGATATGTATATTTTTTATAAATCAAAAATAAACGAAAACCCTACAGTGCCATTTTCTGTAAATTTAACATCCTTAATAATAGAGTTTCGGAATAATAATTTTAACATTAGGTATTATTATTTAAATATTTTTCTATATAAGTTTATATTTCGAAAATACGAAATATAAGGTCAAAAAAAAGAAAAGCAGGGTTACCATTGCTAAATAATAATAATATTAATTGTAGATAAGATAAATACGAGAAACAAAATAGTAAAATTATATTTTTTTCAATTTGTAACAAGAGAAAAAGGAAACGAAACAATCGGTGAGTTAAAAATAAAAAAGATCTTCGTTGTTTATAATAATAATAATAATATCCTTTTAAATACGTTTACAACAAGTTTTTAAATATATGTGTAAGGCGATTGTATGTGTAAATATATTGGGTGACTCATATTTTCTTCTATATAAAAGTGTCTTTTTATTATATGTTGTACATACATAAAATTAATAATATATTATATATGTATACCATTTACCTCGATGCTATGATAAATACTATTCCAAAATAACCCCTTCCCTATTGGATGGATAATATTCAGTTTAATTTTCAAGTTTTATGAAGAGGATAAAACAAAACGTACAAAACGAAAAAAACAATTAAACGAAATTAAATGCACAGAACTACATCCAATAAACGCAAGTACCTCGATTTTTTATTATAAAATATTAAGAGATTCAAATTCTTATATCTGTACATTATTATATTATACATCACAAGACAAGACTGATTTTTTATTAGACTTAATCCTTAATAATAAGTAGCTACTTGATATTATATATTGTATATTAAACTAAAGAAATATTAATATAAAAAACTGCAAAATCTACCATTAGCTCACAGTACCAACAGTACAAAAAAAATCTTACAGTATTAACTAAAATAATGGAACATAAATGCAAGAATACAATTTCATATTTTTATTCTATTCTAGTTTTTTGAATCAGGTTACTTTATTTCTTTTTTATGTATGTATATTATAAATCTCTTAAATAAATTTGTAGAGCTTCCTTCACCAAATAACTTGATGTGGTATTTCACCCAATTCTTTATATGCTTCAAAAACGAAATGTAAATAGAATTAAACCTAAAGAATCATAGCATGTTCAATAAAAAATGAAATCCAAATTTATTATGTATTTCCTTGATTAATTAATGTTGAAAAAAATCGCTGTTCCATTCTCCTTAATGAAATAAAACTCCATGAAGATATTGTGTAAATCATTATTATTACTTAATACCTAATATAAGCGTTGTTTCTTTTTGAAAAAAATTTTTTTATATATGATCAATAATGAACAAATTGAATGGATGGAAACGTGAAGACGAAGCTCTTTTTCGGAACTGTCATGGTCTAATTGAAGTCTATGTAAAGCAAAATTAAAAACTAAAAAAAAATTGCAAACCAAAAAAAAATACGATGTACAATTTATGTGAATCACTATTTTATTATTAAAGAAAAGTCGTTTATAAAAATTATTTCGTGTATTTTATTGATATAAAACCTAATCAACTCAACCTGCCAAAAAAGAAAGTTAAAAACAACGAAGTGGGCCACAAGCTTTTGATGTTATACGATAATTTTAGACATTCTAACTCTACTGACATTTACGTCAAAGTTGACGTTTCTCTGCAGGAAGCGGAACCTATTATATTTAGGTTGGCCATATTCGTATACTTTGACACTTGACATAATTTATTAACTTTCAGTTTTTAATACAAGATCTATTTAAGAATTAAGTTTGAAAGGATTAATGGTAAAGGAAAATAAAGCTTTAGCATCCCTAGAGAGTTGTTTCTATCTTTGTGACACAATTTTATAAGTTAGATTTTGAGTGTAAAACGCTTTTACGTCCCGCAACTCAAACAACTGTCATCTTGACGTTTAGGCCCAAATTTATAACTCATACGTGTTGTGCCTATACTTGAGTAGGTACAATACTTGACAGGTGATGTTAGATTATACATTATATACATACATACATACACAACATTAATATTGCTTAAGAAAAAAATAAATCCTAGATATTGCGGTTTCTCCACCCGTATTTCCCGAATCGATCTATTAACTCCAACATCCTCCAATGATCTCCTTAAAACTCCGTCACCCTCCCGCCCCTACGCCATTGTTCGTTGTCGACTCTCATTTCAGGAAAAGCCTAAAAAGGAGACCGTCAAAGCCTTCTTCTACTCCATCTTCTTGTTAATAATTAACTGGTGAAAGTAGGAAGTGAAAAGATCAAAGGAAAATCTGTCACGGACAATATGCTTTTGATGTAATTTCTTTTTTAAATTCGGTGCTTTTTACCTTAGAAGCTAATATGTAAGCCGAAAGATACTGACTGATACATACGTCTCATCGTTGTAAAAGGAACGACAGCAAGAAAAGGCTTCGTTTTTTTTAATATAATTCTTGACGAGGAATAAGAAATATATATTTATTAAAAAGGAGTACCTAGATGAAATTTTCTCATGACCAAATTCGAATTATTCGTATCATTTTCTAATTACAAATTCCGCCTTTCAAATACTAGAATATACGAAACTTGCCTGTAATAATAGAGCGTTGAAATTTCAATTCTAACGTACCGGTCGTTTAATTCTAACGAATTAAAAGAAGGGAGTTCTTTCTGAATATAAGATCCAAACTATAATAGTAGACTATCATCGGTGTATTAATTAAGAAATAATGAGGCTATATAGTACGATAACGCACGATTTCATCTTAAATTGAATCTTCACAATGAAATTGTGAAGAAATACTTATTAGTTTCTAATGAGACAGACATATAGGTATGTATATAAGTTAAGTTCCATTAGAGATGTTATTGCATAACCGGAATATTGTATACGTTAGGAAATTGGCTATAATGTACCTATATGTAAGTGTACCTACCTATATGGTATACAGAATTCTAAAGAGGCATATCTGTATTTATCTGAATACGTATTTACACGAGTAAATTAAGGAAGTTTTAAAACTTGCCACAAATCAAATAAAACTAACAGATTAACAGCTGTACCGCTCAAGAGATAAAACAGGTCAAGTTTAAATAGGAGATAAGTGTTGTGTTAGATTTGTCACACCTATATCTCTCAGAAAGCTGCTGGACCTTTAGCGGCAAAATATAATTTTTAAATCTCTACCATCATTTAATGTATGAAACAATTGTAGTATTCGTAAAACTTAAAAAAAGCGTATTCTCGTGGATTAATCGTGGATAATATTAATTACATTAATATCATTTTTATTAAAGGCACAAGCATCACCTTTATGTATTATCATATTTAGAATTTATACAAAATTTGCCAAGTATCGTGCTCAAGTATAGGGGCAACCTTCTAAGTATGAGTTATGAATTCGGGCCTAAATGTCAAAATGACAGTTGTTTGAATTGGGGGAGGTAAAACCGTTTTACACCCAAAATCTCTAACGTATAATATTGTGTCACAAAGACAAAAACGACCCTCTAAGGTTGCTAAAGCTTCATTTTTCCCTTCCCATTAACGCTTTGAACTTAATTCTTAAATAGATCTTAAATTAACAATTAACAAGGTATCTCAAGTGTCAATGTATCTAATCCGCTTCCTGCAGAGAAACGTCAAATTTGACGTATGTAAATGTCAGTTCGTCCTTTTTAACTTTCTTTTTTGGCAGATTGAGTTGATTAGCAAATCTCTCAGAATATAAAAAGATGCTAAATGTTCATTTCAGTTTCATTTGACCAAGCAGAAATCAGAAAGGGAAAAGTTGGTAAATTTAGTCCAAATAAGCACCAATCACACGAAACACATCCTTCAGATTCAAATCGCTACTCCTTTCATCATCCTCCACATCTCCGTTCACCCAAAAAGACGCTCCCGCGGACGATATATTACCTATGCTCTCGCTTCGACTAGCATGCGTATGTGTGTGTGTGTACACTTCTTACATTCTACGCTACAAGCTACAACTCCATTGATAAAACTTCACTCAATAAAACAACCATAACCTCTCTTTTCAACGAGAACGCGCGTGCCACACACACATACAGAGAGAACGACACACAACACCCAATAAAAAACCGATCTCGCGACAGCTAGTACCTACCCGTCCAATTGGCGAAACAAGGATGCAACACTAACCGCGTTCACGCAGCATCCACTCGCAGGCAGCGCCGTGCATCGCCGATGATCGTTCGCTTTTTTTATGTTTTTTAAGCTCCCGGAAAGCTCCGCGCTCGTGCTGCCTCTATCGGCGGATCGGCGAACCCGCCGACGCGCACGTGGCCCCCGCTAGATTGGTGCTTTGATGTGTGTATAGCACGAGCCCACACACACCAATCTACCCTGTATCTGGTAGGATCTCTCCAGGTGCGTATGCTGTTAGTATACATGTATGTATGTATGTATCCGTGTGGAGTTTTTTACGCGTGTCGTGATGGCATAACGGGAGATGGTGAATAAAGGGAAAAAAATAAAAATAGGAGAAAAAACGGTAAAAATGAGGAAAGAAAGAGCTGCGTTGCTGTTTTTTTTTTATATTTTGTGAAGGGGAAAAGCAGCATACTTATGCATGTTTATGAAGTAAATACATATTCTGTTCTTTACTTTAGATGAGGGAATCGCAGTTTTTAGGTGGCTCTCCAAAAATTTTACATACACTTAAACGTGCACCACTTTTTTTGACAACTACACGTCAACATTGTCTTGACATTTAAACGTCAAACTTGTTTATATTTATTTTTTAAATTTTAAATGACAATTTTTGGAACTCTTATAAATCTCCTGGTACCTCAGCTTTTTTCTTCTTTTTCTTTCCCTTAATTGTTAATTTAGACATAATTTTATCAATGTGAAAGAGGTTTATTTTACTTTGATTAGGAAAAGTAGTTGAAATGTCATGATTGACTTTAGTTGTCAAAGTGACGTTTAATAAATTGATATGTTTATCCCGTAACTATGGAAACCAAAACTATTATTCAAATAATCATTTTATTAATCAATAATTGTACCAACATTCATGATCACATTGCGTGTTAATCTAATATATTAAAAGTAAATGTTGCAGATTAATCTATAATTTTAATTAAATAAATAATTCATTAATTAATTTCTTTTTTTATATCAAATATTTCTATTGCATTAATGCCTAAAGGATAAAAATTGATCAATCAACAATAATTTTATTGATTGAAATTGATAAATGCTTAAATAATTGCTCAATTAATAAGTGAGGAACTGGACCGATCTATTGTGGAAAGATTGGATTTAGGAGTGAACTGAAAATTTTCCAATATATAAAATCGATGGCGTTCATTCGATTGAAATATTTTCAAGAAGGTGGCATACAGGTATACATATACTAGAACTATAAACCAATTTCCTAATTTTCAATAGAATATCCAATATTTAGTAATATTTGACAGTTAAACGTCACACATAAAGGTTTAAATGTCAATCATAACATTTAAACGTCAAACTTGTTTATATTTGAAGATTAAATGACAAGACATATACTGCCAACCACATTAAACAACATTCTATGATTTTATCACAGATATTTTTTGATGCACTAGCGCGAAATACCTGATATTCAAGACGACCAAATCTGATTTTAGTTCCAAATAGAGACATAATCTACTTTCAATTATCTCCTCGACAGTGTACGCGAAAATTGCACCACCCTGTACTCAAGGACGGAACCCCCATCGCATACACACATCACACCCAGCTATCGACTAACAGACAATAAACCCCTGTATAAAATTGGTAAAAAAATCCCCGACAATAGCGCTCAATTCAAGCAGTAAATATAACACAATGCTATTATTGCGGGCACGCCACGTCGTCAGAGCTGCCAACGATTCCGGCACGACATAATTTATTATCACGAGTTTACAGGTCACCTCAGCTACATACATTGTATATGTGTATATGAAATGTGTAAAACTTTTTGGACGACCTCTGTATCCGTACGTATCAAAAATCGAAATGAGATTGTGTAAAATACCACATCATCGCCGTAAGGAAAATAAAGTTATAAGAGATAAGGCGCGACGTCAAGGCCGCCGTCCGTATGGACCCTAACCTATCCTAAATAAATATGTTGTTTTTGGGAATCGTATACAACCCGCCTCTACTTGAAACGAATTATCAAACACGATGTGTGCGCGTATAATAATACGGAAAAATCTTATCTTTCCGTGTTGATAAGTCCTGTGTAGTGTATGTATGTGTGTGCATATGCAATGTTGGGTATAGATACATAATTTGTGTTTGTACAGTTCCAGATAAGCTGGGACAACTTTTACTTTAAATGCGCTGGGTTAGCCTTTCTCGAATTTTTATCGTTTAGGCGTTTATTATTATTATGCAATATTAGCTGTGTCGTTTAATCGTTTGTTTGGACTTGTTTGGAAACCTTTCACTATTATACACGGCTGTCAAATGAAAGCGTACCGCAATTTGATAAAAGAAAATCGAAAGAACGGGATCTGTAGCTGACCAGGACCAGATCAGGAAGACCGCGAATGAGTGATTAAATGAAGTTGTAAAGATTCTTCAATAAAAATCAGGATATACCCGAAGATAATCCATTAGCAATCAACAGTAGACCAGGATTTGGAAAGCTAATAAATGAAAATGCTGTTTGAATTAAAGGAGGCGGATGTGGCCACTAGTTACGACACATTTGTTTATTAATTGACACATAATTCGTGTCAATTAATAAACAACTAGCCATGCTTATCAACAAAATTATCAACAGACAAAGAAATTCAGTGATATACTTATATGTTTACAATATCGTGGACAATTTCAGATGTATTTTCTGTCAAGCTCTAACAATTCTGTTCAAACATTAACTAGGGGAAAAACATGGCAAAAAAAACTAGTAAAGAGCTTAATTTGATAAAATTCAGGCGTGATTAAATTATTATAAATAATACTTAAGTTTTCAATATCTGTTCTAAAATTGGCCGCATTATTTTCTTTTTTAATGGATATCATTTCATATATTAATCTCTTTTTATAACTATTTTCTTTTCTTTAAATCTTATCATTTTCAAAATCAAAGTTATGTCGTAATTCTTTAGAATGCTTAGACAAAGCAGTTTCTGCGGCTATGTTATGCGTTACAGTATACTGATGATTATAAAGTCCTTTTTTTAAATATTGTCTAGTCTGACCTACGTAACATTTATCACAGTCCTTTGCATTCTAGTCTACAGGGTGTCCAGAAACTCTCCTGACAAACGAAGACCGGAGATTCCACAGATAATTTTAAGACAATTTAACCCAATTCACCCTAGTCCGAAAATGCTTCCTAAGGGAGCTAGAGCTCTTTGAAGATGACGCCTTGCAATTAGTTTT
>SMLS01067015.1:0-13248 GCA_004785975.1 Popillia japonica
AAACTAAAAGATCAACTGAAAGATAGAAAGAGCATTTAGCACATTTTCGGTTTGGAAGAGTTGAATCTAACGCAGTAGCGCAACATCTTATAAGAACGGACACAATATCGAGAAAGATGGCCTCAAATATGTAATAGCAATTAATTCATCACGAGAATGTGAAGCATACACAAGCTTGTAGTACATAACGACTTCTATGAGGATGAGTTTAATAATCATATCTACTTGTATCACACACGTGTTTGTTTCCAAATTTTTATTCACCGAAGTTCCTATGCTAGCAATTTGCAAATAACATTCGTAATTTTCGTTTGTTATGATCTAATAGAACCGATTGGTGTTTCTAATGATTTTATTCTTTTTGGAGGTTTAAGGTTAAGTCGCTTAATACGCCTAGGATTTACAAAAGTCCTATCGCATGTCCAATATACCATTGCAACGTTTTGGATAGCTGGATCCAGCTATGTAACAATATTGTACCCAAGAAGTACCTGTGATTCTCTGTAAACAGAATAAATATTGCACAGACTAACAAACAACCTGCTACAGTGCCTAAATTTCATCATTCCATCAGCTTTGGCTTATTTGCTCTCAAATCAATCACTGGATACACTAATTGGTTTGCTGGTCAAAAGTAAAAAAGCCACTCGATTACTTATGGAGCAGGATAAGGCACCCAGTATGGATTACACAATCTAGTTAATTTGGCCTACCAATATAGGAGACTACCACAAAAATTATAGCTATGAAGGGAGCATACTTCAGGGGGCCATCACTCTTGGTGATTAATTATGCATAAAATTCTTCTACAAGGTTACCTCTATTGCTCTAAGGAGCAAACGTTATCACCCAATAATAGCCCGGATTCCATGATTACTCCAGAAGAACCTGATTGATTGATTTTGATCAACGTAGGACGGTCTTTTAAATCCCTAACACTGCGGCCTGCAAGGCCTATTGTATTATTCCTACAATGATTTTGTTTTACTCAAACAGGTTAGTTCCCTTGATTAAATTTAGGAGCCTGTATGGTAAATCTTTCTCCAACGGTGATTCCAATGCGCTTTGCATAGCAATCCTTCGTTGGCTTAGTGCTGCGCATTCGAAGATAATGTGGGAGGCTGTTTCTTCCTCTTCAGTGCAGAGTCTACATAAGGGTTTATCTTTGTAAATCCTCATCTTATGCAGACAAAAGAACTTGACTACTATCTGTGATACCATTGACAAAAAAAAGAATCTATTCCTAGTAATACTTACAATGGGATACACACATTTGGAACATTCATCTCCAAAAGCTGCCAGAACCACACGAGCAGTGTCAATGGTCATATACGTGTCCAAAATCAAGAAGCATAACGGTTTGCTGTCCTAAACCTGACAGATGCAGTCCAGTCCTATTGAAATTACGGCGATTGGTGGTGGTCATCGAACTGGAATGAAATCCGCTTGCAAATTGTGAAATACAGTGGTGTCGACTACTACTCTGAGACCTTCCGGTCCAAATTTAAGAAAAATCCTTTTACTGAACGATCAGAGCGGTTCCACTAATCACTAGCCTTTAAGTCTAATTCTTGATAGGCACAGAACAGGCGGGTTCGAAGACCACCATGGCATTATTTGTTAGCCACATAGCTCTGAGATATTACCTCATAAATTTGGGTAAGATGGCGTACCAATGCACTAATACTGCAGTGGTCTAACAGAAAATGAATTACTTTTAGTTTTTTTCATCCTCTTGCTCCGGCGTCAATGTATCTCCCCCCTGTATTGGTAACCGTTCTCACCTGATCCCACTTCACACAGACAAAGATGGTGTGCTCTACCGTATCTACAATCCCGCAATAAATACAACAATCGGTGATGTCCTTTCTAAACCTTTTGACATAGGATCTGTACACACCGTGCCCCGTTAATGCCTGTGTTAAGTAGTAATCCAGGAGCCTATGTCTGCAGTTTATCTAAGACCTAATATCCACTACTAACCTTTTAGTCCAGTGCGCAGTATCGCCTTCCTTGTTCCATCTTTCCTGCCAGCTGCTGATCGTATCATTTCTCGCTTGTGCCTTTCTCATGCGTTCTGTCCTATGTTTGTGTTGGAAAGCTCTCTCGTGAATCAGGAGATCGATGGGAATCATTCCAGTAACTACCTGCAACGCTTTTCCTGAGGCAGTCCTGAAACCGATGCCACACGAAGAAGCGTATTTCTTAGAAGCCGTTGAAGTTTCAACAACCTTTTCCCACACTGGGGCCCCATACAAAATTATATTATTCATAGCATTACACATTAAGGCACGTTTTAGGCTGCCAGGTCCCCCAATATTGGGTAGCAACCTCGTTAGTCTGCAGTTTCTCTTCTCAGATATACAAGAGCTCTACTTGGCACTATTTTCTATAACTGTATTGGAGATATTAATTTGGTTATTATGAACAAACTTTTAGTTGTTGTACTGCTTCGATCTTCCAACTTAATTTTAATTTAATTATTATCGTAATTATAACTTCTGCATTGCAAACTTTTGAACGATGCTGTAGAATACAATCGAAAGTCGTTTTATCGACAAAAAAACTAACCATCCTCGGATTTTATAGTCGCTAGAAGAGAATATCTCGAAGCACTTCGGAAACCAAAACAAACTCCAGCAGCGTAATTAAACTGAATCCAAGAGCTACGGCATTCATCCGCGGAATTCGATAGTAATATTCTTACAAGCACAGCGAACGGTTTCAAAGAGCTCTCCAGGCTGAGGTTCATTCCGTTAGGGTATTTGTAAGACTTGTCTTCTTGCTCTGGTACACGCCGTTTGATAAACGGCCGGCAATTATGCGAATACCAATTTAAATTATGTAATAGTTATTTAAATATTATTAACTGTAGTGAAGGCTTTAACATGCAATATGCGGCCTTTCCGCTTTTTGATCTATAATCTTAAGTAGATAGATACTTCGGATAATATGTGTGATTTTCTAATCTAGCGTAGCCGTATGAGCGTTACATAAAGACCGATAATTGCCTGGGTTTTTAATATTTCCAGTTTTAGTGCTATGAGGTATTACTTTACCTGTCAATGTGAAAGGAAATTATATTGTTGCATCTCTTTTTACTATAGAATTTCTACAAATTTTTGAGTTTAGATTAAGAAAAGCTTCACACTCTAAACTGCGAGTATAATATTATTTATATACCCTCATTATTTATATTAACGCGATCTGTAATGTTTTTCCTGCATTAACAGGCTTATGTGGGCTATTCCAATATAACAATTTTAACATTTTTGTACGTACAACACTTCAGAGTTGTGACATGACATAATTGTATAATAAAAGTCATCTCCGTTTAATCGGCGTATTTTCAAAGATGTGTACGGTGTAATTGCTTAATGATATATCCTGTTTCATAAGCCCGTGAATTATAATTTTAGAGCCAAGATAACTTCCAGACAATTTCTCACTTTTTTCGTACTTATTTATAGAAAATCAAATATTTATGAAAGATATTCTTGTTCGGAGCTACAGTAAGTACACGCGTACGCGTAAATATTTAGTTGAATTAAGCAATAGGCCGTGGTGCTTACGCGAAGATTAATATATACAAAATTAGAACTGCAAGTTCAGTGTCATCAGTTTGTTATATACAGCTATGGAAAAGTGTATGGAGCACCTGTTAAATTAAAATAAAATATCTTTATTGAATGTGTAGAGCAACTTATTTCTAAACAAAACCCCTCATAAAATGTTCTTTACCACATTGCGAAAAAGACTACAGAGTGGTTCACAAGTATGTGATGTTCCCCTGCTTTCATGGCCTTCTGAGTCTCCAGACTTATCCCCGATAGAAAATTTGTGGGCAATACTAAAGCAGAAAGTATCCATTTACAAATGTAAACCAAAAAGAGAACTAAAGGATATAAATTTTTGAAGAATGGAGAAAAATTCCCTTCAGCTTGTGTAAAAGACTTATGAACAGTGCGCCCACGAGAGTTCGTGCAGCAACCAAAGCACGATGAGGTGTAAAATATTAAAGAATATCTTTAAAATTGTTAATAAAGTTTTGTATACTCGTTCCCTTTTAATTTCCTTGTATAACATTTAGAATCTTGAGCAATGCATAGGATGCTCCATACATTTGTTCATAGTGGTATCACTTGAAGAAACCAAATGGACGTGGGTTTAGTAGTATTATGTCATAATCTTCACAAAAAAATCAATTCTTCTATTGTTTGTGTGCAGCAGTAATAGATAAGAGCATAAACTTAACAGATTTTGGCAATTTAACAAATCTCTAAAAGAATGGAATGATAAATATTAACGTTGATCAATTACAAAGTTTATTTATTTATTAAATTAAACATAAATAGTACTTTAGAAAGTCTTCGTCTCTCTGATAGGGAACGCATCTGAAATTCTTCTTGGTCGTCATGGGTTTTAACATTCTTTTTCATGTGTAAATACTTGGGAAATTGCATCTGTATATCTTATAATTTGTCAGGATGAATTGTGAATAAAGAAGCCGCTTAATCTCACAATATTCCAGTGATTAACTCGCCAAGAAAGTCTGTATAGTTTTGCAGAGCATAGAGCTCGATAAGCATTTGTGCAAGATAAATTCAACATAATTCACCGTCATGGAAATTAATTCCTAAATCACGAAATATATGAACTAACTACATATAGGTATGTAATTCATGCTTTAACATCCCCCAACAGCTTGCCAATTACAGGGGGCATCGGCTGGCCATGAGTTATTATTATGCCTGCGGCTGTAGACCGACTTAAGATGTTATCTTTTCGCATTTGCCGTGGAATTTGGGAATCTACAGAAAACCAAATTCAGAAAGAACATACCGGGGTTCGAACCCCATACCAGCGGACTATGAAGCGAGCGCGCTAAGCACTGCACTACACGTCCGGTAATAAGCTATCAAGTTTAACAAAGTACCTAATAAAATTATAGAACTTCTTCTGTGCCAAATTTAGTACTACAGTAAAATCTAACTTTTTAAGTTTTGGTTAGGTGAAAAATTGCTTCATATATGTTTTATATTGTTTTACATGTGTTTGTAATTTTATCCGGAATTGTGTTCACAAATTCAACTAATTCATCCGGTTCCATGCTACCCCATTTACCTTGTATTTTTGCTTTTAACTCGATTTTCTCGTCTTAAGCCACAAAGACTCGATAGGTTGATTATGCCCTTCAAGCAGTCTGACATGCTTCCTACCAGGTCTTCAAAGTTTTTGGGTTATGAGCACCATCATGCTAGAAAAAAGTCTGCTTCGACAGATCAACATATCGGAATGGAGGGCAAGATTGTTAATAAGAATGGTTTTGTATTTGGCGGTATTAAGAGTACCGTGAATGAACTGTAATTATGACGATTTTCTTCTCTAGTGTATGTAATATGAGTTTAGTAGTACTCCCCATACATACATACATCAAATGTGGACTCCAAATTATCGCATGCCATTGTCGTAATAACCAATTCTTGATTATTTGGCCCACTTTCAACGGTTGTTTTTTTTTGCAAGTTCGTAAACAACTGCTTTAGTTTTGCTTAATCAGTAATATAATAAACTAAGTATAGTTTTTAAATTATCTCCAAAAAAATATCTTCTATAACTGGTAGCTTCATTTTCTGAATGTTCTTTTAGTAGCTGAGAAGTAGATTTGTTTTTGAATTTGCCGTCAGAATACAGTGATTCTTCACGCATTTCTCAGAAATTTTTTATGGACAACCAGTTTTTCTTACTTTCTGCAACATTTCCAGTTATTCGAAACAAATTAATAATATCATAAGGCTTGTTCCAACTTTCCAACCACCTCTGATTACCGTAACATTATCGTCACAGAATAAACCAGAAAGGGCAATTATGAGTCATTACGATTCCCGGAAGTTGGGACTGATGCCGGATGTACCCTCTAGAAAATATGGCCGTCTTTGTTATTGTTGTGCGTTAGAGGTTAGAATATCAATGTTTGTAATAATTTATCAGCTAATTAAAACCTTTTTTTAAATTTATTTTGAACTTTACGCAATAGCGGAATCTTTACGTAAAATTCGTGCCAAACATATTAAGTCATGGCGGAGTCCATTCAAGGTCATCTAAATCATTACCTGAAACAACAAAGGATTTGACGTTCTTTCCCTTTCTGATTTATTCTGTGTTATCGTACAGTACTTGCGCAGTGTAAAAATGGTGTTCCATTTTTACACTTTACACTATTGTTGAAGCTTTTCGAAGTGGCTCCGCATATATAACATTTTAATGTTGATGAAGTATCTGTCAGAGCGTTGCAAACTTTACCATCAATCATTGAAAAATTAATATGTGTTTCACTGTGACAGTTCCACAATTTAGTGTTATGATACTATTTTGCAGTTCTTTTATCTCTTTATCTACTCTGGCTTTCTCAGCAACTGAAACTCTACTAGACTCCTTTATGAATTCTATCTTTAAAGGTCTACAGTATCTTGTAGAACCAGGACGAGGGTTTTGCCATATAGTCTTATTATCACAAATTAGGCGAGGAGGCACAATGGACGTAATGAAAACCGCCGAATCACTGGCTACTTGGCCATGAAAAGCTTGTTTATAAGCACTATGGCCAGAACTACCGTCAAAACCCCATTTAGTATACAAGCACAGCTTGTCTAGTTCTGCATTATTAACTTCGTTTGCTACACGATGCTGTACGGAAATAAGTCGGTTCATAGTATGGTCAAGGAGAGCTTGGAGACTGACTTCTGCAGAAGTGGATATGACCTTAATGCAATCTGATTTTGGGTAGCATTCTTGCTTTGCCACTTGAAGCACTTTATATGATGGAAACTTTTCTGGGGCCTTTTTTCTGATCACTTCATATTGATATCGCGATAATTTAGCATCCACCAACATTGCCAATGCATCTTCGCCTGATAACATTTGTCGTTGTTCACTTTCAAATACCTTTTTATATGCCTTTCTATATTTTATTGTCCGTTTCGGACTTGTTGTAATTTCTTGTATTACTTTTGATGCCTGAGCTTTTCCCGATGCTCTCAAACTCATTTGAGTAGCATAACTTAATACAGCAAGAGGTGTAGATTTCCTCAATTCACTGGTTTTATGTCGTTTCGTTCGCTCAGCGCTAAACACAAATGAGGTTTCCGGACGGCCGCGTCTTTTTTGTGATCGTGGAAACAAAATTGATGCACCCAACCAGTCACGATTATCTTTTAAAAATCTTTCTTGCATTCTATGTGCTTTCAGCCAGCGTGACCTAAATGTGATTTGAAGTAATTTAAAGCTTTATTTAAATCATTGACATTGCTCTCTGGACATTGGGTACGTTTCTTAATCTCGCCTTTCAAAAACTTAAACTGATCTTCAATATCATCATATCCAGAACTTCTAAGTATAGTGAAAAGATCTTGGCGTGTGATGCTCATATAGTTTAAATTCTTTCCTGGCAACAATAAGCAGAAAAAGAAACGGTAAAAGTAATTTTTTGTTACAGATGATTAGTTTCAATCAAATAATTCTAAGTAGCAAAAGTGCACTTAGGTGCACGACTAAATAATATTTTCAAATTCCCAAAGAATTCCCCGATACTTTAAAAATTAAAAATTTACTTGATCGACTTTGATACATAAAGAAAAAAGTCCGTGTTCCTCATATTTATTTCGAAAAAGAGTAACGATTACTTTTAATATGATTATACTCCAATTATTAAAAATATATGCCATTTTGCATAAGAAATTATAAATATAATTGTAACAATATACCTGAACATGACGCTTCCATAACTGAAATATGCAATTTTAGCGGAGTAGGGCAATTGCAAGTTATTAAGCTTGAAGTGTATACTACCACTCTTATCGCTGACCTAACAACGATTGAGACGCGTGGGGGAATGTTCAAAGGAATTGCACACCTGTCTGTTCGATTTTATAATACTACGTACTATGCAGTTTATGAAAAAAATTTTAATGAATGTATATTTAACAAAAAAAAAATCATTTGATGCCAAGTTTTAAGGTTTCTTGTCCCACTGTGCTGCGCAAGTACTGTACGATAATGTTACGGTAATCAGAGGTGATTGGAACAAACCTATAATCAACCATGAAACTGCGTAAAAAAATTAAATTGTTCGTGCAGAAATTCCATTTGTACGGGCGTTAATAATCGATTTTGGAAAACTAGCCCTTAGCACTAACACCTTTTATTAGAACTTTTCTATAATTTTGTCAACCAATTCGTTCAAATGGATAGCTTTTACTCTAAAACATTATGGACTTGCACTATACATATGTACACAATCGCTACCTAACGGTGGGGATATATTATACTGTAAACTTTAATAAAAAAGTAAAGTTTTCTAATTTGATCTTCTGCAGAAGTCTCTACAATGTGCCATAACTTTTTGTTCTGACGCTTGTCAATTCTGTTCCACAAAAGTTCGTTATACCAGATAAATAAGACTGATGCAGATACATAATGTGCGTAGTCGTGCACATTTCATTCGACTTTTGGCTTGTGTCGCATGCGACATTCATCATTCGAGATTCGAGAATCGGGCCCCTGAACCGCTGCATTTTATTAATCAGCGTGAAGTGGTGGACCATATCAAATGCTTTACCATGTATGTATGTATATTTCATCTACTTATTGCTTCTGATGCGGCACTTTAGATGCAATTGCGTTTTGTTTTGCGCAAATTTATTACAGTAGACTGTCCATTAGTGAAGCAGCGCAAATGGGTACAAACAATTAGGACATACATACATGGTTACTAATACATACACTCCATGAATAATCTTAAATAGATATCTCCCTTCTTGTGTTTATGTACAATTTTAGAAACATATCCGCATTATCTGCATAAATCTATAAAGTCTGCTCTTGATTCCCTTAATTAATTCTTTTGCGGCTTTCACCTCTCAGCCACCTTCATATACTCTTTGTTTTAAGCAAATGTTATTCATCCACAAGTACAGTTTTCATTTTAGTGAAGGATTTTCGCTTTATCCTTTCTGCCAGTTTCTTTTGCTCTCTTCAATTATTATCCATTTCCATGTCTGTCGACCATACCGAAATGTTTATGATGGTGTACCCATCCCCCCCAAAAATGTTTTAGGATGACAATTTTATCCAGTCATGTGCTTCACATGAAAATCAGGAACACTTCGTCTTCGACCGTTTTCCTTAATTTTCTTCATGTTATTACAAGCAAATCACTTCACTTTCCGTATTGTTTAGTATTAGTCGTTCAACACTAGTATTAGTGACAATTGCCGGAAACATATTCTTGTGTTCTTTGTGTACATGTCTTTTGTATCAAATAATTTCAACCATTGTGACGGTTGTCACAAATATGAATCTACAAAAAATGGTATAAATTAAATGATAATGAAAATCCTTCACAGGTTATTTTGAGTACACAAAAATTTATTGTTTTAATCAGTTTAAGTACCTACCTCTTCTTAAAAAATACATAAATATTCACCGTATTATAATCATTGATATTGTCATAATTTCGGAAAGTATACAGGGTGTCCGCGAAATACAAAGCATGCTTTTAAGGGATGATAGCTACAACGATTTAGAACCAAAAACATATAATACACCTTGGGTCTATCTGTAAGCGTAAACGACAAAAAAAAAATATTTTTCATGTCACAAACTTCGATGCATACTGTACACCGGCAGCTGATCAGTGCAAGATTTCCCCGACGATTACAGGCGTGTGTTGCAACACATCCATCCTTTCCTGTAATACATTTTCTCCTGTCTCTCAATAAAGTCCTTTTTAGGACCACCAATTTATCACAAATAAAAGAAAAGAACTCAATTTTGTAGTAGCCTTTACGAAAGAGCTTAAAGCGCCATAACATAATTGCAGTAATTACATTTTTTTTATTCAATGCGGCTTTCCCTCAACTTAAATTTTCAATTACCGATCGGAGGCTGCTATTAAACACGCCCTTTTCACTCTAACTTCAACATAACATCGATTTTATTGTCATAACATTATTTAAAAAAACGGAAAGGTCCCTTTATTTTAAAACGTATGGCCATTGACTTCGTACGATACAAGTTCAAGGTCGTATAAACAGATGATGCTTGGCTTGCATCTGCGCTTCTAATGAATACGAGTACAGTGTGATGGAAGAGAAATGACACCACGCTTCAATTTCAAAGTATAAAATAATTCGTTTTCATCGTTTTCAGTTATTTTCAACCCTAAATTTTTGATATGGTTTTTTGGTTATTTAAGAAGCAATATGGATGAGTTTTCTTGTACAGTTTGACCAAATAAGGTTTTTTAGAAACAATGTTTTTTCTCGTTTACGCTTACAGATAGACCCAAGGTGTATTATATGTTTTTGTTTCTAAATCGTTGTAGCTATCATCCCTCAAAAGCATGCTTTGTATATCGCGGACACCCTGTATAAACTAGAAAAGTTGTATCAAAAATTGACCTACTCTACCAACCTTTTACTAAGTATTCAATACAACCTTGAGTATGTGATCCTATAAAAAGAGCGCATTTTTTTTTAGATGTACGCGTACCGATTCTTCATATTTGTAGCAATTCTATTAGCTTCTTAAACAAGCTGTGCAGAGATTTATATTTTCAAACAAATACCGCATCTCGAATTGTAAATTTTCAAAATACGCTACAACAAACGAATAATTGTGTTTGACAATTTTAGATGATCTCGTATACGAAATACGCGCACTTTCACTCTTCACCCGACCCTCTATTTTGTAAACACCTTCATAACAAAACTGTGACGTTAACTGCCTTATCTTGCAACGAGCACTACTCGAAGTCATTCGATAATGCTTCAACTAGGCATCATTAACTTTCAGAAAGCAATAAAGAGAAACAAGACAAAACAACTGTTATTCAACATATCGAACGTACCGACAAGGCCAGATGACAAACGCTTCGCGTGTGAGACGTAAATCCGTTCTACGAAAGAAAACAGATACTGTACAAGAGTGCTCCTTCGCGCAATACAATAAAAGAAACTAACGCTCTGCCATTATCGATCTTTCGGCAATACGATGCTGTAGAAGATAAGTGTTTGGTATAATACAGTGCCGCTAAATCATGTATGAAGTGTCCAGTGTCGGTGGCAGCAAACTGGACGCGGCTGCAGCCATGAGACAATCCACTTCAAGGCCGCAAGTCACCGTTAAGAATCAGATGATGAGATTCTTACGTCGGTCGAAATCTTTGGTCAGTAGGAGTCCGGCTCCGGAAAACAACCATCATCATCATCACCACCATACGCCTACGACCCCGAATAATAGTAATAATAACAATAATAGTAACAATAACAACAATATCCACCGTCATAGCCATCATACCCCCAATAATCATAACCATCATCGGCCGCCGCCTCCAGTACAAGCCTCAAGGAATGGTGTCGTCGTGGCTATCGCTGATGGGCTTCCTTTCGTTGTAGGAAAGAAGAACAGAGAACGGAAAAAGGTATTTTCATTGTATTACCATACAATTGTGCCGTACAACTTTATATTTTGAAAATTCTCTGTCGATTATGTTTTTTACTATTTGAATAAGATTGACTAGCCGAGGTACCTATATATTTCATTAAAAAGCATACGTAATAGCCAATTGGCTTTAAATCCTGTGGATGGAAAAATTTGAATATTCGTACAAATAAATTTTGCATTATCTGTCGTATTCAAAATCCGTAGCCACCACCGTAGATAATATATGATCTCGTTCTGTTTTTTTGTTTTTTCACTAACGGCCAAGGTCTCACATTATCCTTTCTTGTTATAAATTTCTTTTATGGTGTAGTTTAATGGCAATAACTTTAAAATCCACAAATACATTCTACTTACTTATTATTGGTACCATTCCTAAGTCGTTCCAAAGTCTACAAAAAGTCATTCACATTTTGCAATATCTCATTGGAAATTCGTTACTCTGAAATCTAGTCCCTGCTGCTTCAAATCTACTACTGCAGCACTGAAAATTTGTGGAAACATCTTCAAGCTGATTCCTCTTGTTTCGCGTAAAGAATGCTTCCGCTGACCCATCGCTCAAATAGTTGGCCAACTTGGCCACTTTTTACGTGACATTTCGTTTTAACGCCTATAATAAAGTTCATAAGCCCACTAAGTGAACTACATTAAAATTTTAATACAATCTTTTCAATTGATAAAAAAACATGTTCGTGGCTTTATGCTGTGATTCAGTCCGTTTTCAAATGTTCTGTTGAAAAAAAATAGGGTAGATCTTGACAAAAGTATCATAGAAACATAGGGCAATAAATTTTATTTTATACCTAAAGGAAGGTACTTTTTCGGAGGTCAACCAAAATAAATTTTCCGTTTTGGTTGGAAACTTTTTGATCTCTTTTGAATTTGCAATCATTATCGCCAAAAATCATTTTCTGTAATTCACTAGCGAAACTGAAATTTTGTAGAATGGTCTAGTAAACTCTAGTAAGGTTTTTTTGGAAAATCTCTTGTTTTTATTAACTTTCAGTTTATCTGTTGAATCTTCTCAAAAATGTTTTCCGCGCCACACTGACAGTAACACTGTAAGTACTAGATACGTATTTCGGCAACTACATACGTTGCCGTCTTGAGTAGTACCTATACCTACAATGTAGTGTATACGAGGGTAGTCTGAAATGTTTCCAACCTAACAAAGATACAAAATATTTTTTCTATAAGTTTATTTCTATTTTTCTACATAGTCTCCTTGTAAGTCTACACACTGCTCCCAGCGATTTTTAGATTAGTTAACAAAGAAAAACGTTCCTTTGGACTACATCTGGTGAGTCAGGAGAGTGACCAATCAGTTCAAACCGTAATTCGTGGATTTTCGCTAAGGCTAACGGTGCGTTAATGATAGATAGTATGCTTCTATAATGGTTTTTCCTGTTTGAGAATAATCGATTAAAATATCCCCACGACTATCCCAAAAACAGTTGCCACCATCTCTTTCCCAGCCGAAAAAGTAGTTTTCGCCTTTTTTGGAGCCGATTCTCCCTTCGCAGTCCACTGTTTTGACTGTATTTTTGTTTCGGGCGTATAATAGTGTATCTATGTTTCATCTACAGAAATTAATAGGCGCCAAAACTCTGATTTATTGCCCCTAAACTGCGCCAACAGAGCATTGGAGATGTTGATTCGAACACGTTTTTGGTCTAACGTAAACAAACGCAGCACCCAACGCGAAGACAGTTTTCTCATGCCTAAATGTTGATTCAATATGTGACA
>ML218407.1:0-16398 GCA_004785975.1 Popillia japonica
GGGGGATATGAGGGACCGTATAAGCCGCCGTCCCCCGGGCATTATACATTATATCTGGGCGGCCATCATACATGGTCCATGGCGGTGGATGCCTTGGCGGGCGCTTCACTTTGCAGTATATCGCCGTAACAGCTTAAGCACGTGACCCTTTAGGACTCATATCAACAGAATGAACGGCCTACGCAGGCACGCACACATACCGGACTCGCCCAGGATGTTGTATGTAGCAGTTCTGGGTGTATATACTGCTCGCCTTACCTTACATAATGTAACCTCCGCACTATTACTATGTAAGGTTGTATGTATGGCATACGACGAAAATTCTTTATACGAGCGAAGAAGGTGGTTGGTTTCGAGCTGACGCTTGCTGGCGAACGTTCGTCGCGAAATTTTACGATCTCTCCGCTTAATATACATCGTGCGGTGTATGGGCTCTGATGTTGTATAACAATTACGTGACGCGGTCGCTTGCGTTGTAACGTTCTGCGTGTGAAAGGGGATGATATTTCCTTTAGCAGCTATGAAAATGTCTCAGCGTCTTTGTGTTGGAATTGAATCGAAGATAGCCAACCAAAAATTGGATGTAAACTGAAGGTCCCAAATTAAAAAGTTGGAATCACATTCTGGACAAGCATACCTTAGTGAAATACGCTAAGCTATTAAAGCTACATCTTTAGATTGCTCCACAAAGACGAAAATAAGTTGAGCACAAGTCAAGCTAAATTTGCGTTGCTAAAACTGGCTGCCTGGAGTCATGCCTTACTGGTGCACATCTCATTGGTTGACAAGAAATCTAGCGTTAAAGGGAACTTACTGTTTTCTGTAAGATAGTGGTCCGTAGAATCATGTGCTCCCTAAATTTATAGTGGAATGCGCAATGTGACGTAATTTTTGCAATTTATTTTTGCCAATCTCCGCCTTATTACATTTAGGTATCTTCTTTTGAGGTTATCATACTTTACATTTTTGCTCCAAGATTATTTAACAGCTATCAGAATTATTTTGACATTGGCAACACTCAAAATTGTAAATACACAAATCGTTTTTGTGATTGCCACAACCTAAATCAAATCATATTGATCGTTTGACATTTAAATATCAATTACGAACAAGTTTGACAGTTAGAATATCAGTTTTGGTAAATTCTAATAGTTGAAATGTCAAATATCGATAAATATGACAGCTAAATGTCAAATATCAACAATCTTGACAGTTAAATTATCAATTTTTACAAAGTTAAATCGTTAAAATGTAAAATATGCTCGCTTTTGATATTTAAATCCCAAATATAAACATGTTCGATAGTGGATAGTTTCGACATTTATATGTCACATATGAATGACTAAAATAAGTAAAACTGTTAATTTTGTTAAACCTTAAGAGTTAAAACATCAAATATAGATAAACAAATCATTTATAGTTCAGGTATGGGTAGTTTTGACATCTAAGTGTCAAATATGAACAAGTTTGACAGTTGGAATGTTAATTCTCGTAAATGGTAACAATTAAAACGTTAAATATCGACAAATATAGCAATTAAACGTCAAATAAATAATTTTGACATTTAAATGTCAAATGCGTCCGCTTATTTATCTATATACATTATACAGTGATAGTCAAAATAATTGATTGAGTTGGTTAACCTGATTTTTGTTATAAAGTTGCCATTTCATTAATAATTTCATGAGATATGCAGTGGCAGGTCTTGTGTACTTGCTTCATTTCAAATTGCTATCAAATGCCTCACTAAACAATAAAAGAAGCAGTTAGTATAATAATAACACGAAAGAAATATGTAGCACGCTACTGAATTATTCGATTTCAATACAAATGATATTAGCTGACACTTCCGAACTGAATATTACCAATTACAAAACTTAAAATGTGGTCCCATAAAGCTGCCAAGTCAATTAATCATTTTGGGTCCCATTGTATAAATTCTAGAATAAGATTTGATTAAATAATATTTGATTTAAAGGGGAAGGAAAGAAGAAAAAGAAGGAGGCGTCTGGGGTAGTTTCACTTTTCTAGGGTGGTAGCAGACCAAAATTGTGCCACAATGTTTGAAACAAGTTCTTAGAAAAAATTACCAAAATTGACATTTTAACTTGTTTAAATGTCAAAAGGTTCTAAGATATGCTACGGTGACAATTTTTTTTGTCAATTATTTCATTATTGTAGAAAACTTTTTTGTTCCCCCTTTTGTTCTTCCTTTACCCGCTGTCAAAACGTCAACAAATACCAACTTAATTATAAATAACAAGAAGTCCCTATATTCGGACTAACGGTATTTTATTCTCAAATTCTTTAATCTAGACCTCGTGAAATTAGAAAAAGAGCAACACTTAAGCGATACAAAACATAACCTAACAAATACAGAAAATCTTTCGATAAATATCCATTAAATTTTCATTTTTCCCTTTTTTTTTAATTCCTCCTTTGTACTCCGAATCTTCCTCGTTTTTGCTCTCTCCATTTCACTTTTCCGATCCTCTACGGAATATCGACTCGTCCTCGCCGAGAAATTGTTAAAAACGGCGGTAGATGAATGTGTAAGAGAGAGACTAAGCGGATTCGGCCAAGCAATATTAAAAAATATATATCGGCGAAGTGCGAACAATTTTATCGTTTACAACTCCACATTTCGTTCAGATACAGAACAGCGGAAGTATAGCCGCAGGATTATCGGATTCCGAGATGAGATATCGGTGATTATACGAATATTTTTTTTGTATTTGATTTTCAAATAAATTCCTCAACGTAGAAACGAACTCTACCTCATCATTATAATTGTCGCTACCCTCTATAATAACACTTTTCCCGGTATGTAGAGAATTTTCACGTCTGCAAGATTATTTCCAGGTAGCCGAGCGAAAGATATGTACATTTCCGTTTCCGGAATGGTATACCGCAATGTTACGGGTCACTCATACACGTCCTCTTTTTTTTTTAATGCATGGCACTTTTTAATAATGCGTAATGGAGACCTGCGGTCTAATTTGAATGCGACTTCGCCGCATGGACGGGTTGAATGTTAAATGGTGAAAGGACAGTCGGCGGTACTACGTTAGCATACTTTACAACTGGGATAGAAAAGGGACAAGAAATGCTGAGAAGATTTTAATATGTTTGAGGAATTCTTTCACACCGCCTAGCTGATGCCGGCTTGTTCGACCTGAGTAATATAATATGTGGATTTGAGTTATGGAGTCCTTCTGAAAGATTAAAATTTTTTAGCTTCTATTGAAGACTGATCTCCAAAAACTGATGTTATGTGTTGTGTACTTAAGCACGAATGTCCAGAACTGGATGATATCAGTAGATCAGAGTAAAAAGAAAAAAAACTAAAGAAACCTTCAAGAAGTTTAAAGGTTAAAGTGGGGCATGTCCCCCCAATTATCACCAAATTCAGTATAACACCTCCTCTGCCCACATCATACACCTTCCATCTTGCTGAACAGATTTTGGTGTAGATACTGACGTAGTAGACGAAAAACTGTGACAGAATGACGATATAGTGCCCAAGTTGTCTACTGCATTTAAAGTTTTTAAATAATACGAAGAAAACCATTGAGGTGCATCCTTCTTTGAGGGTCATCAAGTTTATTTGGAGTATTTTCTGGGTCTTTTTGGATGTTGAAGAATTTGAAAAGCTATAATTGAAGCACAAAAAATTAGTGCAAACTTGTCCACAACGTACCCTTCTCATATGCACCAAAAGTATCGAGCACGTTCAGCAATATGATCAAACTGAATTGAAGCAAGGTAGTTGGACATCTCTTTCTGGCATGCTCCAAAAAGCAAAAGAACTTGTGGATGGCTATTCTTTCCAGGGGCACTAAAGGAATAGAACACGTTCAACAAGACGGTCAAGCTGAATTGAAGTAAGGTGGTTGGACATCCCTTTCTGACATGCTCCAATCAGCAAACGAAGTTATGGATAGCTCCGAGACGAATGAAGTGGCTATAATTTACTACCTGAGGGCCAAATTCCCAAAAATTCTAGCACTGACCCTAACGGTCTTTCAAATTGAAGTAAGATCTTGAACTGATCTAAGAGCATAGTTGCACATCTTGCTCCACAGTTTCCAAAATCCAAGTTAGACATGAACCCCACCAATGGAAAGCAAAGGAGAGTGCAACCTTCTCAAGAGCTAACCCCAACTCCTTGACTCCAATAAATTAGAATGAAAAGATATACTTAAAGAATCCTTCAACACTTCCTCGCTCTTTGGGTTTGTTTAGCAGATTACTAGCTAGCTTTGATGTGGAAGATGCAGACCTCTGACGGATTTCTTTCGCTTGATTTCATACCATTACTATGCTTTCTAAGATGCTAATGAGGAAATTATAGATAGATCTTTTATAAGCTCACAAATTGATTTGGAATATTTTCTAGTATGTCTTCTTATTAGCCATCCACTACAGAAGCAAAACGAATATCTCAGAATATTTGGTAGTATCTGTCTACCTACAATTCTTTTCGTTAAGTGACAACAGCTTCATAAGGTTCATAATTATTGAGATAGAATTCATGGCTTCAGGAAGAAATTTAATCAAAATTTACCACCTGTCAATGTCAATCGTTTACAGACTGCTAATAATGATGAAATTTCTAAACTATCCATTCAAGAAGAAAATATTCCATATTTGTCAGTCAACTTTTAACGCTTTTTTTGGCAGCCTAGCATACCCCAGAGCGAACGGTCTAAAAATGGTTGAACATTTTGACATGAAGTTTAAGCAATGAGCTGCTTTACTTATCTTAGTGAGTGGCCAAGATTATGGCCAAATCTTTCATTTTCGAAGATTTTCTCCTCTAACTGGCGAAGTTCCAAAAATTTTTTTCTGTAAGTTAGAAGGAAGGTGGTGAACCTGAAAAATGACGAAGAAAACTTTCTCACTCCGTATAAAAGTATTTATTTTAATACGTGGCGAAAATAATGATCAAACCTTTTATTTTTGAAGATTTTCTTGAGATTCTCAAGGGTGGTGAACCTGAAAAATGACGAAGACAAGTATCTCACCGCATATTGTCCTCTCTTTTTCTTCGATCTTCAAAATTTGTTGATGGAAGCTTTTGCTGTGATCATCAGTACCATCGCCATGAGTAAGAAGTCCAAGTGCAGTTTAATATTCAAGGCATCCTACACCACAACCTGCCATAGCACTGCAGAAGATCTTCCTTAAGATCGTCACCATTTTCTCCAATTTTTATATCCAACCAAATTGGTCAGCAATGGAACAAAGATCACAGAAACAAACAAGATCAAAAACTACGATTGCCAATACCGTACATGACATCCTCAAAAAGCATGTTTTACATAAAATAAGGACCGAAGGAATTTCTTCCTCGCCGACCAAAAATTCTCAATTCGCCATCCCAATACTGACACCGCAACAGTGGCGAAAGCATCTTTTGTAACGCGCGCCTGTCGACGTCACGTTAGATTTTCACCCTCTGTGGAAATCGCATATCTCGGAGTCACGAACCGGAAGAACTCTTTACTGCTGCCTGCCGGAGTGTTATCCGTCGGATAGAGTCTCTCACCCGACTTTCGGACTTTCAGCGTATCTTCTGCTTGTTCTGTATACATACATACACATACATATATGCGCGTACATGTGTGTACATATAGGAGCAAAGTTTGTTGTACTTGTGTGAGTGAAATTCCCATTCGTGTTCCGGGTGGTCCCGCATGTACGCTAAACGCTGCGTAGGGGCTACTAGATTGAATTTTCTTATTTTATTTTTACACACTGCTGTCCCCTTTCCTCGCTAACCGCCCTGCTGCCGCCCTTAGCGCGAACACCTTAGATAACTTGGACGGCGTCAGCCAGTGTGGTAAGAGCGTTGATGCGTTGCAGAAAGAGAAAGTTACTGATTCTCTGAAATAACTATTTTTATTAGAATGATGGGAATTCCCAGAAACTGTTGCAGATTATGTCAGCTGCACAATGCAAACAAAATTTTTTTGTGGTGAATACAGGTGCAGTTGCATTTTAAGCTACACGGCTTATCAATGCTGCCAACTACAGCTCTTGCTGTCTTAATTGTATGTATAAATATGTACACATGGTTATGTTACAACATAACCTCGCCGTAAAAAATGTAGCGATGTTAACACCGCAAGTTGTCAAAAATTTGCATAAATTTTTGAACTAGATGAAGATTTTTCCAAGAAAACGAGACACTAAATGTGAAAAAATAAGACTGCGTATTTTTTTTCAGAAATCTCCCAAATCTAAACTACCTCTGTCTAGGAAACTTAAGAAATACTGTATGTGGTCTCTAGTTATTGCTGAAAATGGGTTTAGAATCAGTGGAAGATTATTTTTGCAATTTTTGTTCCTCATGAATTTTTTCTGTAGCTCTTTTATTATTTGCCACAATTCTCTTGTTATTTGCCACAAAATTCTTCTCCTGAAAACAAAAAAGCTTTCTATAGAATTTTTTATTGTTTCAGTCCGATTCCATTGAATACTTCTCCAGATTAATTGAAGCAAATATGCCTCAAAAAAAAACCAACTTAACTCTCTAGCCTCTCTAGCTTGAAAAGTCACAAAGTTAAGCTTGTTTCGTTTTTCTGATCTTTGTGACTTTTTCTAAGGAAAGTCTTATTTTGAACTTTTCTATTAACTCGAATAAAATATTTTCCATTAACAAGTGAACAAGTGCTTCAGCAGCGAAACATTCAATGACAGAAATGACAGCTTCGCTTTGTGTTGAATTAGTTAGTGTTGTCTAATGGGTGAAATTGTGATTTTAGTGTTTACAGGCTATAAGCACACCGACTCAGAGTAGGAACAAATAAGAAGAAAGATGAAACAAAATGGTCAAGCTTTTGCAGAAAGAATGAACAATGACATAATCGATAATCGATTATCAAAATAGAAACGCCTGAAATGTCAATTAACCATGACGATAGCCAGGTGGACCAACCTTAAACTTTCTGGTGGACTCACCGGAAATACAAAATGCATGCCAACGAAGCTCAAGTAGCATCCTCGAGGAAGTCAGGCCAATTATCACAGAAAAAAAACTATTTTTGCTATTTTTGCTCCGCATGAATTTTTCCTGTAGTTCTGTTGTTACTTGCCCCAAAATTCTTCTCCTGAAATCAAAGAAATCTAGGAAACCAAACTTTCTACAGAAATATTTATCGTTTCAGTGCGATCCCGTTGAATACCTTTCCAAATTAATTGTAGCAAATATGTGTCCAAAAAAAAACCAACTTGACTCTCTAGCTTGAAAAGTCACAAAGTTAGGCTTGTTTCTTTTTTTCTGATCTTTCTGACTTTTTCTAAGGAAGGTCTTATTTTAAACTTTTCTTTCTATCACTCCAAAAAAATATTTTCCTTTAACAAGTGAACAAGTGTTTCAACAGCAAAACATTCAATGACAGAAATGACAGTTTCGCTTTGTGTTGAATTAGTTAGTGTTGTCTAGTAGGTGAAATTGTGATTTTAGTGTTTACAGACTACAAACACAGCGATTCAGAGTAGGAATATATAAATGTGCCAAAAGGAAGATGAAACAAAATGGTCAAGCTTTTGCAGAAACAATGATCAATGACAATGACAATCGATTATCACAATAAAAACGGCTGAAGTGCCAACTAACCACGACCATAGCCAATTATATTTACTGGTTTTATACCAAGTTTTATTCTTTACTATAGGTACCAAAAGTATTATACCTATTAGTCAAAAAATTAAACTTAATGTTTATTCAATAAAAGCAATCAACAACATAGCCAATGATTCTTCAAATAACTTTAATTTGTAGAAACCAAACTCATACTTTATTCTAACGTAAATAAACCATAGAAAAAAGACAGAAAGATAAGTTAAATATTTTCTATCGGCTTAGATGTTTCATGAAAACTCCTTGAACTTTTTCATAACGTTCATCTTGCAGTCTTTATGTTGTTTATGCTCCTTCTTCATATTGGCGATATGGTGCGTGGATATAACCACAAAAGTCTTCCTACGACGAATCAAATCGTTTATTTTTTTTTGCATCTTGCTAACTAAAACGAGAACCACACTGCTTCAATTTCTCTTCGATACCAGCAAATATTTCTGGAGCACTTGAAATCGAACTCGAATTCGATTCGGCGATTGCAATACCAACAACAACAGGTTTTTTAAAATAAATTGTGTGCTACTTGTAATTTGCACCAAAACGTTTTATTTCTGTTATCTGGTGTAAAAGTGTAGTATTGAATCATGTGGATTATCCATCAGACGATCGTGTTCCATGATAAGAAACTCCCCACTTCGTTTTCGGCTGTTAGACGAGGTATAGCCACAACGCAAGCCTTTTACAATTTCTACAAAATTTCTTTCTTCGATAATGCTGGATAGTATTCTGTTAGCGCGAAACGTTCGTGTTACCAGCATATCCAGATTTTTAGACTCGGAAGATGCTACTATAATACATCCAGATACGACTTCATAGATTGCCAACGGTAATGCTAACGAAGCTCAAGCAGCATCCTCGAGGAAGCCAAAGCAATTATCAAAAAACGCCATATTTTTCCGAATTTCTTTTTCTGCTGAAAAGGTTTTTAATGCCTCAATACTACCGTTAACTTAGGAACTTATATTGAAGATCTAGTATACATCCAGAAAAATTACTAGGAAAGTCGTCGATACAATTGAAAATTTGTCAAAATTCCACCACTTTACGTCCTATCCTTTATTGGCCGCCCTAAAACGACTCTATTCCTAAAATAAGGTGTTAACGATTCTATACAGAACTAACAGTGTGTCATAACAAAGTATTCCTCTCTAAAATATATAATAGTCGCACCATAACAAATTTTACGACCAGTTTCAAATTAATCCATAAAACCTCCTCTTAAACTGAATTATCGCCATCCTCCCCTCTTCAACCCCCATTTCCAAATCCATCAAACCGTCTCCGGAACTTTTAATTTAATTGTATATTTATTATAACACACTACACTTTGCATATATAATATCAGGAACGTCTCCTGAAAATGTTACTTCGAGGATGACGCCGTCCCATCGGTCCTGTTAACCCAATAGCAATACAAGACGCGCGCGCGGGCACGGTACTAAAACACAGTCATAAAAACACACAAACCAATTTAGCCGGGTAGTAGTACAGTCTGTTGCCGGAGCACACCAAAACCAGTATACTACTGCCATCGCCTCCTGGTTCTCGATGGAATAGAAAGAGAAGTGAACGTCAACCCTGTGTGTTGGACCCCCTTTAACACAGAGAGAAATCTACCCCGTCACCTGCTGCACCATCCCCCGGACCCTCTAACCCCCCTCGCAGATTGGCCGATTTAATTTCGGCAACTCTGGGCCTCGTCAATCTTATAGCTTTGCCATGCTCTTCGGTATCTCCACTTTCCGCGTTCAGTTCGACCGGTTTCTTTTCAGTTTCAATGCGGCCAAAACGAATGATTCGTGATGTGTAGTCATGTAATACTGGGCAAAAATTTAGTCAAAAACTGTTCAGAATTTTCTCGACCTAACGCAGAAGGGGGAGGCGGAAGAAGCAGGACGATTTTAGTCGGGGGAAAAAAGGTGACCTCATTAAGGCAATATCGGGAAATGTCGCTAGGAAGAATGGAATGTAGGATAAGCGAATTTTCCGCAGGTACTGAAAACCTTTTAAGCATATGGAGTCGTCCTTTAAACGCTACCTTCACAGAGATAGCGGCGGTTGTATATGTTCGACGATTACACGTTCCACGTCACAAATACGAGTGAATTAGATTAAAATAGAAAAATAGAGGGCCGTCTCCACTTTAGCGACGGTGAGAATTCGGAGAAAGCAGCTTAATTGAGTGCGGATCCGTAAACATTGACTGTTTTTATTTTCCGGCGAAATAAAGCACGCAATTCAATAGGATCAGTTGATAGATAAAGGAGAACGATATTCGATTACTAAAACTTACATTAACGTTTCGTTTTAAAGAAAAAGGACACTCGTAATTGAATAGCTGAATAATTACATTTTCTCTACATTTTTTCCACATACTCTACTATAGCTATCTATATTAGACTTCAAGCAAAGATGATAGAATAAATTGTAATGGTTATCCCGTAATGAGTCAAAAGTGTCAAAAGTCTAGCTCAAGCTTATCATTGAAGGATTCCATGAAGAAATTAAGTTGCAAATGATGTGTTTGGTGTCCATAAAGCAATTGCTTTGGAAAAGGAAGAAGCTTATTGAGCAAAAGTGGGATGTTTTAACAATTTTCTTATTTGAGATGGAACAAATATGATTGCTTTCAACCTCACTTCATTCAGACCTGCCGTCCTTCATCCAGAACTTTTACAAAGTTCTTCATAATGCACAACCTTTACACAAAGCGGAGACAAAACGATTTTATCATTTCATTTCCTGGTAAGCCATTATTTGACTGGGCAGTGAGGCATCCTTCAACCATTGACAGTGTTTCAACTTGGTATTTAAAAGCTTTTAGATTACGAAGGAAATGGGTCACTTTCCTTTAATTATTGAGCTAGCACAAAGTATCAAGACTAAGCACAATACTCCCAAACTATCAGACTAGGTACGTCATATTGTGCCATAGCCTACAGGTGTCAACGAATAACATCATTTGTACCTACCTGATTGGTTAAAATCTACTTGACATTCGTTTTCAATCCGATTATTGGATAATGGTGGTGGTTCATGATAGCTTGATGCAGGTTGAGCATTCCAACCTTAGTATTCAGTATTGTCTCTTATGAGATATATACATCTTTTACTATCTTAAGCGATTTGTAATAAATTGTCTTCTTTTATTTCAAAGCAATGGTGCCAGATCAATTAATATGTTTGCAGTTGGCAGTGATGTGACAGAATTGTCATCTAATTTCGTTTCACGCGAGGTACCCATTCCCGGATGACTTGTAAAATGATCGCCTCTATCATTATCTGGGGGAATGAACTTAGGGGGAGATAAAACTGTCCTCGATTTTGCCATTTAGCAGCACAAAAACTTGTTAATTAAATTCGCAAATTGATAAACTAAATTTCGTCACAATCAATACGTAACTAACCTCACTTTAAACATCGTACTCACTTGACAGCTTCCGCTTTTACAAAATTCTAACCAAGAAGTATTTCAAATATCTTGTCATTCATTAATGGCTGCCAACCTAAATTAGTCGTGGCACCAATGTCCTCGGTTTCCATAAGACACGTACTGAATACTAAGGTTGGAATGCTCTATAGTATTTATATCCGTCTTATGTGTCAATACAACATTTTGTAATATTGTAGCTAGATCACCTATAGAGCACGTTTCAAGGATGTCAAGTGCCTGACGTCCAATGGACATCAGAATTACTACGTCTCTTGGATGTCATTTTTCTGTCAAGTGACCAAACTGAAAGAAAATTACAAAAACTAACGAAATGTTGACCACATCATCCGTCATTTCGTGATCCAATTGAAGTGCTTTATTCTATGTTGGTTTCACGTAAATATTCTGCAATTTGAATGATGGATTTGTTTGATGGTAGCTATTTTTGGAAGATTTTAAACACCAAAGTCTTCACCTACATTTTCGGAAAATAAAATTCCTTGCCATCAAGCAAGTTTAATGAGCATTCCATACTGTGGGTTTAAATTGTTGCCTTAGATCAAATCGCTTTCCCACTACTAAAGTCACTAGATATATTACCCACAACCTACTAGTTTATTTTGCCATCTAGTGAGTAAAGATTAGAATCTTTAGCACACACCTGCCATCTAGCGGCGATTTATAGATATTTAGCATTCCTGTATCAAACATAACAACATAGAAAATGTCTAAACAAAAGTACGGACTTGGCAGCATCTATTGTGAGAATTTTAATTCAATTTCATGATCACGTATGAACCAATACTCGTGAAACTGAATCGTCAAACTCCGTTCCTGACGACTTCATCTACTAAAGATGTTTTTCCCTAAAAATGTGGGCCTCATAATAATTTAAATCTGACACAGTGATTTCAGAAATTCATAACGATGATCTAAAAAAAATTATATATTTTTTGTGAACATATATATTTCTCATATATAATAATATACACCTTTTTAACAATTATTATATTAGCACTTTGTAAGTAATAATAAACTTTACATATAATATACAAAATATGTGTTTATTAAATTTCATTTATGTCTTATATCATTTTATATATTCATAATATAGATTATATAAAAAATAAAACCGTCAGAATACAAAGAGAGGATAACCCCCTCTAATTCTGTTATATATGTATTTGTATCGAAGGACAGTGAAAAAGGTACAAAGAGGGGACGCCAGGTTACAGAGCTTATATATAGTTCTGAGGAGTATTCAGTAGTTACATTACATTCATTATAAAATAAGAATAATAAAAAAGATTAAAAAAGATTGTATGAGTTTTAGTTTTAAAACGTTTCTCGATTAAGCTTATATTATACTGTACTACAGACAAATATTTGTATTGTAGTTGATCGCTTTCACAGAAAACAAGAGATATACATTTAAAAAAAAAACTTATCAAATTACTGTTTTTATAGTTTGTGCATGCCTTTGTTCGGGGAAAAGATGATTAATTTCCAATTAACAAAGAAATGGAATTAATCAGTATCTTAATTATAATAGGATATAATTCGTAATAATAATCTATTAGGAGTTTAAAGTTTATCTTTGAAACCATAACAAAATATAATTTTTTTTTTTAATTTTTTCTCTACACATTAATTAACAGATCAATAATACAATAAATACCTAAAAATTTGATAACGTTTCTCTGTACAATTATAGTTAAAAAAACTTATTTCCTATTCGTATCCTTACATATATTATATATGTAAAAAAATAAATAACTGCTAAAAATAAATCTTCGGAACTTTGTGCTTATTATTCGTAGATAGGTACTGAACATATTATGAAAAAAAAGGAATTTGTCTTTAAACGATTATGGTCGGTTGAATGCGGTTAATACATACATAATATATGATTTTAATTTTATTTAATTTAATTAACATTTTGAGCAAAGACAAATTATATAAACTTAACAAGAAAAATTAATTAATAGTAAAATTTTTAAAATTAAATGTACAATATGTGAAGTATTGCGATAAATTTGTAATTTTTTTATTTATTTATTTTTTTTTTCTTGCAACGTTACGCATATTTTGGTAGTTCAAAATTAAGAATACATCATTTACAAAAGTCTACGTATACCATTGAAATTTCAAAAAAAAAAACAAGAAAAAATGGAGAGAACAGTAACGTCAAAAAATTTTATTTATTTTTTTTTAATTAAACGTAAGCACGTTTAAAATTTTCAATTTACCGCCATTCGACGCATGCAACAGCTTATTGGACCGCCACACAGACCGCTGATATTCATTTATGTCAATTTTGCATCATAGATTGCTCGGAGTACCGCACCTGATAAAAAAGAAGAAAAATATACGGTTAAGCACAAAATAACCACACAACGAACACTAGCCGATCATATAAGAGTCAGATTGCTGTTTTTTGTGACAATTTTGAAAACAAAAATTAATTAAATACAATAAATCTGTGTTCTGTTTCTGTAAAAAAAATTGTTTTAATTTAGGTACCGTAAAATGACGCTAGTTGGAACTTTAGGGATTCAACTCGACGCAATTAGGAGAAGCAGTACATAATGTATGACATCAAGTGGAAAATCACAATGGCGGCTTTCATCTAGCGAAGCTGCTTCGGCAAGAAGGCCATGCTCTGTGTCTGGTGGAACTACAGCATTAATTTAAGCCAAGCATTAATCAGAATAGGTCAGAAGACACAGCAAAGTTAACCAGTGAAAGACACCTTGAAATCGCTTAAATGGGACATCCTTTCGTACCTACCGTACTCCTCAGAACTGGCGCCATGTGACGCTCACCTTTTTCCAACAATGGGGCACGCGCTTGTAGGGCAGCACTTTGCCGCAAAAGAAAAGCTGTTTTTCCGTCATGGTATTCATCAATTACCTAAAATATGGGCAAAATGTGTAGAAGCCAATAACAGGTCTGTTCCAAATAGCTAGGTCTGATTCTGGAGAGCCATCTGGGAATGGATAAAAAAAGATTGAATATTTTGAATCTGAGTTAGTAATTGACGTCCCTGAAAAAAGTGCCAGGTGGCGCTAAATCTTTTTTTGAAATATTTTCAAGCGCAAAATGATATAGATAGAGATGCTTATTGGAGTCGTGAATAATATGGTGAGAAAACAAAACCAGTCTGCAACTCATTAAACAAGCTTTGAGAAATATTATTGAGGAATAGACTACTTTAGATGCTGAAGTAGAGAGGTAACCTCACCAATACAAGCAATCCAAACGGTAGTGGAAATTGGCACAGAGCACTGGCCAAAATGCCTTAAACTCCATAGACCATAGCTTAATTATGAAACAGTTGTAGAATAGAAAGGTATCCAGATCTTGTTAGATTTATATCAATTTACCTCACAACCAGGATAATCATGATAGGAACTGGCGAAATGGTGGTGTCAAGACCAGTTTGGTAGAATTTTCTAGATGATAGGATGCTTGGTCTGGATCTGAGTAGCGGCATAGTAAGTATGGCTTCTACTGACAATTTGGAACTGGTTGTGGGAGCAAGAGGTGAGTATACTCCAATGAAAAATATAAGTGATGCAAGCATATTGACACATTGGATTGGCGTTGAGCTCGCTATAAATGCCACCACTACACCAAAGACGATTGTTATGTGAACCAATAGGAAAACAATAAAAGAACACAAAGAAATATCATCATGTGAGTGGCCTCTGGATTTTGAGTGGCATTGGAGGTAGTCAGCAGCACAACAAACAGTTTCCAAATGTTGTAAAGGGCGTTTCTGATGTGGTAGACTAATAATAATAATAATAATAGCAATAATAATAATAGCAATAATAATAATAATAGTAATAATAAACGAACACCGGATATTACTTGCAATTGTTTAAATATTATATAACGGCATGATATTGGATTTACGTAGGCTTTTATAACTCAATCCTGTTACTTCACTAATCGTACATCATCAACTTACTACATCGTTTGCATTGCTAATTGCATCTTGATAATAAAACGAAAAAAAAATTTAGAAAGTAATTAACAAAAAACTATAATACAAAATAGGTCCTACCTAATTTACGTAAATCAAAAAAATAATAAAATAAATCTTTCTAGAGACGACAAATAGGATCTATCAATTACCATTAATAATGTATGCAATAATTAATTTAAATAGGTAAGTGAGAATTGACTGCAATTTTCGATATTAATGTAATTATTAAAAAGTAAAATGGCGGCGAATGATATACTGTTAGAATAGTTATTACCAGTGATAAACGTACACCTTACAAAGTGGCGGCACAGTCATTATACGAATTTATATTAAACGGGCCATCCCGTTGAAGTAGCAAACGCACAAGATAGCACACACCGCAATGAATACGTAATGCACATATTTTAATGTTAGAAAGAGCTGCCTTGTAACTCCGTTATTATGTATGTTAGCTACTTATCTCTTTTTCTCCCTATAAATGTCATGAATGGAATTGAAAACACACAATGCGAAACATACAATTAACAACGAACAATTAAATGGTATGGGGGATAAAGTACGGATAATTTTTTTTTGTTTGTATTTTTTCGGGTACATTTTCGATTAATATGATGACCTCCACCAATGATGATCTGATGATGATTATACTGGAAAAAAGAGAATAAAAAATGGATTAGTGAAGGGTTATTTAAGATTTACCCAAAAAACAAAAATGAAGCACACTAAAAATATAAATGCGAGGGATGTTAGTTCTTAATCATGCACGATGATTAAATATATGGAGTGTTTATAAATGATCTTAAAATTTTATGAAAATAATTTCGTATACAATGCTTTGATCATTTAAAAACGGTGGTTATTTACTAGTAATAGCTTCAAAAACGATTATTAACACTAAAGGATAATACTTATAATAATAGTACTTCTTTATAATAATAAATCTATTATAGAGTATGTAGCAGTATACACAAAAATATATGTTGAGAATATCTTACTAGAAAATCTTGCTGAAACATCATTTCACTATTTATTTGACATCTTTTTCCCTATTGAATTTGTTGAAAAAATAGTATTAATTTAGAACCAAATTTTAATAAACTTAAAAATTCACATTTAAGTATTAACCGACTGTACAGAATTTTTTTTATATGAACGATAAACTGTATAATCAACAAGCCAAAATTCAGTGTTGGTATCACTTTAATCTATTCACCAGAAGCGTATTTACAGTCGATTACTTAAATGAAATTTCTAGAAACATAATTCGCATTTAAGTATTAACTGACTATACATAAAATATGTTTTCAAAGATTTTATTAAAAG
>ML218407.1:16798-28026 GCA_004785975.1 Popillia japonica
AGATTGCGGTATCATTCGATCTTCATTTTTCTTATCCTGAGTGGTTTGGAAATCTTTCTCTTTAGGAGTTAAAGCCGCTGTAACATTCGTATCCGTGGTAGTCGGGTATTGCGCGATGAAACTGTTCTCCGATTGGATCTGCATTATCGGTTGCGGTGCCATATTTTGTGTCGTCAAAATATTCGTTAATTTCTTCTGCGTTTCGAGTAAATCAACAGTGGCGTTGAAGATTATAGCCTTCTCAGGTTCCGAAACGCCCATCGTTGTTAACGGATTACCCATTGTCGTTGGTCTCTGTATCGGATTCAATTGGTCGGGTGGTATGTGAGTTTGTTGGGCGGTGGGTGATAAATGCGGCGAAGCCTGAGTGGCTGGAGGTAGCAGAGTTATATTAGTTTGAACTGCATGAGGCGCCATCAGTGGATTTTCAACAGCTTGGGCTGGATGGCATAACGTGGTCAGATTACCGGGGAGTAAATTCTCCGGCGTCATCGTGTTGGAATTTCGACACATTAGTGTAGGCGAGATTTGCGAGTTTAGAATAATATCGGGTGAGATATTCGGGGAAGTCGCGGATGCGGCTTGAGGTAAAGTAGACATCGGTAAATTCGTATTGATAACAGGCGGAACAATTAGAGGACTTTGAGCGGTCAACATGACATCTTGGCTGGTTAGCAACATGTTGGAATTGCTAGGAGATCTCGTTAGCTTATTTTGAGTTTGTTGCATATGCGTATCAGCAGCAGAATTGATTATGGCGTCTAATTTCTCTGGACTGATCGTCGAAGGTAATACGCTACTTTCCATAGTCGTAGCGATTGTGGTCGTAATAGTTTGTTCGTTTAATTGCTCCCCTATGGCGGCGGCCTCGCTTTTAGCAACCATACTTAAGACATCAGCTTGATGCGCGTTATTCAAGGCCCTATCGCTAACGACGGGACAAGGGATGTGGGATTGTACAGGGAGAACCTGCGATAGTTTTTGTGCGTATATATTTTGGTCGGTCTTTAAAATTTGATTGATTAACCCGCGGTTTTGCATCATCTTATGCGTTTCCAAATTGGTGAGGAAACTTTCGACGCTATGCGCTGATTGAGCTGGGAGAGGCACGTTAGATGCTTCGGTCACGCCTAGACTTTGTAATGTCGCCATAGATGGCGCTGTGGTATTCACTAAATCGGCCACCGTCGCCATAGGGAGCTTCATGCGCAAATCCATTACTTTCAAGTCCTCCGTCGAAGGTGTAGGAATATCACTGTGAACCGCGCCTAGGAGGCCTTGGGAAAACACCCTGTTTCCCGCTGTTAGATGATGCACCGTTGAACTGCACGTGGAATCGTCGTTCATAGACATGTTCGAATTAGAAACGTTGACGTCCAATGAGCTTTCGCAAATCGGCACAGGTCGGCCGCTTAGCGAATTGCGTCGAACCATCATCTCGACGCTATTCTCGTTAACCAAGCTCAAATTGGAATTCTCGTTAATATTCCCGTTTTGTCGCATTATATCCATGCTGTTCTCGTTAATCATCGACATATTAGAGTCGCCCTGGTGCACATCCAAGCTACTCTCGGAGATATGTCTGTAACGAGTTGAACGCAACTCGCTCGGGTCCAATATCGAATTTTGGCTGTTCTCGTCCATTAATTCTTGTTTCATGGTGCGCAGCGGCGGGGAATGCGGGTCTGACCCTGTCATAACATTCGTAGAGGAACGCCTTTGCGATAAAGGCACTAAGTTGGTTCCGGGCGGCGGCATCATACCAACATCCTGTTCCTGCTTGCTGAGCTGCCACATCATACCATCTAAAAACGGTGCGTTGTTCGCAGGTGGCGTTTGCGTCTGTATATTCGGCGTGGCATCCAAGCGCACTGTAAAATACATAAGAGAATCATTAGCCTTCGACTTTCCTTTGGACAATCGTGCTTAATTAAAAATGCTGCCGTGAAACCACTGTAAGAGAAAGGGTTGGACTGCCACTCAAGCCAATTGCTTAATGTCAATAAATTGATAAATTAGTGATAATAATGCTGAACGAATTCGATGAATTATAGGAGAGATTAAGGTAAAATTGGCTTGATAGACATGACCCACAACGTTAACGCCCCCATCCGTTCAAATTTCGACGCAATCTTCTCTCATGCCATTCGCTCGAATTCATCTTTCGTACATCTAAAGTTGTCGCCCTAACCGTATAGGATCTGTGGGATTTATGATATAAGATGATAAATATTTAAAATTCAAATACTTCAGGCTAAAATATCTTTCAAAAACAAAATTGCATTGATATCAATCGAAGAGCCAATTCGATAAATTTTACATTGTTGTTACAACAGATTGAGAAATTAAAAAAAAAGAATGTATTCGGATAAATTTGTGTAATAGTTTTGTAAAAAGTAGAATAAGAAACCTCTCTACCACCAAAAATAATTAAAAAAAAAGATAGGTGTAAATAAAATATATTCTAGTAATAACAAAGAAATAATAATTGTTTCGTCATATCAAAATTAAACAAACGGATACATTAGGGAGCCATTCGCTTTTGTATGCTTTTGCTATCAAATTGTTTCTTTATTCTTATTTTACCCGGAAAAAATTAGCATAATTTACGCTTTTGTTAATACAAGCCAATTGTACAAATGAGTTTGCGTTTTCTGTTTGTTTGTAAAACGTATGAGTTGCTGTAGTGAATTATTTTTAAATTAATAATACATTCACATTTAATAAGTTTTTGATTCATTTCTGTTTAGTACAGCTCTAAAACTATTTAAGCATTTAGGGACTCCAGAAGTAGCTGCCTTGAATTTAGTTCACACACAATTTTGGAAATGAAAAGCTTAATCGCCAGCTATCTAGATCAGGGGTGCCGCAGGGCTAACGGTTTGGACCAACGTTTTGTCGTATCCTATACGATCTGCGTCAAATTTGCCCAAAAAATGAACACCATAGTTTATTACGTGATGACCTGATCTTAATGATAGCCGCTAGAGATCCACACGAATTAAAAATTGAAAAAAAAAGATGAAAAAGCAGAGAAGCTTTTGAGTCAAACTAGTTACGAGAGACGAATTCTGATGTTCTTACGGAAGAATTGAAATTTTCTTGAAGATATGCATTGTTGATTTCGGACTGAATAAAAGGTCACCCTATGGCGTTTCTCCATAAAACTCCACAACTGCACTACCCCATTCCTTGTTTCAGGCTAAAGGATGTGACGGGAGTATATGAGACTATAGCGAAAGACTTAGTCCGACCACTCATCACTCACCAGTATCTATCTTAGGAGGGGAACCAACCCATCGAAAGCTGACAAGAGAACTTGTCTAACATGGGAAGGACGAGGGAGGAGAGTCCACCAGCTAGTCGGCCCCTTCCAGATGGGTGTAGGCCCGTCCGGTGTGGATCTGGATATTACAATTGGGCAGGGTGGATACTCCACTGAGTAAGCACGTAAAGAAGAGAGATAACTTTAAAAGCGGAGGAAGAGGAAGGTATAACTGATAAAGGTGATGAGTAATGCTGGAGGCCCACACTTTGAAGTTTGTACAACACGATTCAGCCTATGCTGCTGTATGGAACGCTGAAATGTTCAACAAAGTTCACAAACGTACGTAAACTGGTACCGATGTAGCACAGTGAAAGAGAGGCCATTAGTGAAATTTCCCCAGTTGAATTGTTGGTAGAAGACTAGAGGACCAGAAGACTGTTTAATAGATCGGGATATATCAAGGAACTGAAGACCGAACAAGGTGGAAGACGAGCTCAGAAATTGCAAAACAGTTGCAAGGCCAACAGAATTCAAATGAAAATATAAGAGACCAGGCAAGCATAGTGTTCAAGTGAGCATTAGGCCAAGATAGTTACAAATTTCTTCTTCAAGAAGTTTTTGACGCAAAAAAGTGCAAAAAATTTAACTATGCGGGGACTGGCAAAAGTTTTAACCGATTGGATTACAATATGAAATTGTGACAAAAGAAAATGGCGGTTTAGTGGCCCTTCTGCTAGAGACTAACAAATTTTATAGAGTAGTAGAACCAAATAGAGTCTTTGCTTTGTGGTCAATCGTTTATACGGAGTCATATTGAACAGATTAATTCTTGGCCAGTCTGGAAACATCTTTGTTCAGGCACTGCCAGAAGGCTGCGAAAACTTGACCAAGCTGATATTGGGTTCAAATCGGACGATGAAAAAAAAGAAAAGCTCGCTCTTTAATGCGAATACTCCAATGCAAACGATTGAAGTGATGATCCTCCATAACAGAGGACTGAAACTAGTATGCCTTCTCGTCCGATTTAGCGTCCTGTAATTAAATCCTGGAAGATACACAGACCAATATCTGAGCACAATAGCTAATTCATCAATCGAAATGTATGAAATAGTTGATCCAAATTTTCATAATTTGACCGAATCAGGTCGCTAATAACTATTAAGGCATATCTGGGATTTGTAGTCGAAATTGGAGTTCAAGTTACAGAAAAATATGTCAAGCACTAAGTCACTAAAATTAGAGAATGACGTACCTACTTAAGAGATTTGATATCGTGTAACAATAATAATGAAACAAACTGTACTTTGTATCCATTATTACCCGAACATATTATTTTATATTAAAAATAATTCATCTATTGAGATGTTACCAACAAGATACACATGATCTATTCGCAATTTGCAGCGACAGGTTTGAAGCAGTAGCACACACGTGATAAGCCAAAAGTATACCTAATTTAGTTGAATTAATCTTTTACTCAAAACGATAATTATTTTTTAAAAACATCAAACATAAATAAAAACTAAACTTCAATTAAAAACCCAACAGAATGGCTCCCTAAACAAACACAACAATTTGTGCAAAAAAAAATCCACCACCAATTTACATTCGTATACAAAATAAAATAAATAAATTTCGAGTGTGGTTAAATACCGAAAAAAAAATTTTTTTTAGAGGAATTCTGCCATTGTAATAGCCTGAAATAGTTTTAGAACGTATGCAATAGCAACAGAGCATTAGCGAATATTAGAAAGATGCTGGTGAGGTGTGACTTAATTTTTTTTTTCTTAATGAAAAAAAAACGAGACATATCGTGCGAATATCTTATACAGAGCTGATTTAATACATCCTAAATATTAGAATGGCAGGTTTAGGAAAACTAGAGCGAACTTTAGCGAAAAATAGAGCTTAAACCGGCCCTGTATAATTGCGAATCGATAAGCGCCATCTATGAGAGAATGTGATAGAAATGAACGCAACAGTCTCTAAGCAACACTCTTGAAAACGTGAAAATAGTCATGCAGAGTGCCAATAGTATAAAAATAACTAGTAATATAGGTAATATTTGGTAATAAATTAAATTTTCAACTAAAATTTTTTGATCGTGGTTGTGACTATTTTCATATTATTGCATAAAAAATACATTCTGAATAAAAACTATTCCTTTCACAATAATACTACACTTATCACTGATCGGTGTGTGAATATAATGTCTGTGGTGAGATTCTAAAGGTATAAACGTGTACATCATTCAAACATAATCATCTAAAAAAAAGTATATGGAAATATTTCAAGTAACGTTTCAATACACAACAAAATATAAATAACGCAATTAAAGTATTGATAAAGATTTAGATTCTTTTGTTTAATTAGTAGAATTATAACAGAAAGCTGGATTTTAACATAATTGGTATTACACTTTCACCAGATTATCACCTTATAACCTAGAAACATTATAATTTTTATTAGATTAGCCATAAATATAATGTATGTTATGGTGATGGAGCACCATCCCTTGTAATATCTTTTTAATACAAAAAAAAGTTTCTGTATACATAAGTTTCGAGGAAAAGTTTTGTCTAGAAAAGTTATTACCAAAAATGGTCCAATCTATGTAGTTGCGTCTGGATTAAATCATTAACCGCACAATTAATGAATGTGAAGAAGGTTTGCCATGCATCAATTTACCGAAGAGTAAACGACCTCCAGTTTTGCCCCCACATGAAGTAAGCAGACTCACTCAATCTGCTCAAGACAGAGCTGGAATGTTTACGCCCACTTTAGGCCGTAGATTTGGAATTGCGCATAGGACTGTTGGCAGAATGTCGACTAAAAACAGAATATCGAAAAAGGAGTGTCCCAAATACACCGCAACCCCACTAGAGAGAATCCCCAGATGCTGCCGAAGATTAAGGGGTCAAAGGTGAAGCTGTGGATGCAAAAAGTCTATATTCGCAAATGTTTCCTTAATACTCATCATCCAAATGATGATGTAATATTCTGGCCCGCTCTGGCTTCATGCCATTATGCTAGAATCACTCAGAACTGGTTAATTGAACATAGGGAGAATTATATACCTAAGGAAGACAATCCCCCCAACGTACCCCAGGCGCGCCCAATTGATTTTGGGCACTACTGACTTGAAAAGTTTATGACAAAGGTTGGAAAGCCCAAAATGAAGCACAAAATTTTTCCTCAAAACTTATGCTCCATACGTTACGTAGCCTAACACAGGTCCTCCCACATTATCGCAGTTATAAAAAAGAAAATTTTCGATTTCAGGATTAATCTATTGGATAATTGTACAAACACTAATTTTCAGGTTATGGTCGTAATATTTTCTCCGTAATTATCCACACTATCGCCCAAAAGTTTGTTTACAACTTACACTATACAGAAACGTCAATTTTGCGTCATGATACGAAGTAGTATTGTTGAAACGAGAAATTAATGACTGATCCTCGATCTTTAAAAATAAATCTAAATACTAGGTTTCCACGGCCGGTGACGATAATCCTGGCTGCCTGTTCGGTTCTCGGATTCTCCACCATGTGAAATGTTTCTAAATTTTGAAGTTTTCCTTATGTACGTAGATAAAAAACTAACCTTTTGGACGATAGTGTAGATTGTCTAAAATATAACAGCCTCGAAATGAATCAGTTATCAGGTGATAAATCGGTTCAAAATCGTAGATAATCTGATTAAAAATTATATAATAAATATATGTGTGTATGCATAGCATCTGTAGAGAGGGTTCTTAGAATAAAATACAGGATATTCGAAACGTATGGATTCTGGTCAAAGGATAAAAAATAACCTAACTCCATACATATCCACAGTCATGGTGCTCTTTCAATCATTGCGCGAACATTGTCGGTCTAGTTCAAGGTCGATTTCGTAGGCGGTATTCCTGTAAGAGAAAGAAAACTCTCCAAGCGACCCCGACGGCCTATCAAAAAAAAAGATCTGGAAAATAGAAATGGTTCAGCATATTGTCATCAGAATGGATTTAGTGGTTTGCATAATTAAAATTAAAGTTAAAAAAATAGGGACAAGTTCATATACATTCGATTGAAGAAGTAGACGCATTTTTTATGTATTATTTTCGATTAATTATTATGTTTTCGTTTCATGATTATTATTATCGCTATTTTTCATTCATTATTGATGATAAAAACAAATTGCGTAACATAACACATAGTAATGCTGTAAAATTAGATTAGAAGATAATATTATTCTACAATGTAGATATAATATTCATAATATCAAGTAAAAAACAGAAGGGATATGTGTTGGAACAATAACAATAAAAACAAAAATAAAATAAAATAAAACGGATGAGGTTAAAAAATTCGCACATATAACATAGATCACGATGAATCAAGCTTTTGTATATAAAGGTAACAAACTTAGAAAACTAATATATGTATAATTAAATAGGTATGTGAATAAATATATAAAAATAAATAATAGTTATGTAGTTATGAGTAATAAGGTTGCACGCTTGTGTTCTGTTGTGTTTTTGTTCAAGTATTGTGTGTATTTATTTTTATTTTGTGTTTCTTTTTTAATTTAATTCATATTCTTTAAACAAATTTTACTCCGAACGATCATTTATCATAAATTAGACGAGAAATTTTGTTAAAAAACTACTGCTCTGATATTTAAGATTAGTACAGTATATACAGAGTGTCAGATTTCAAATTTGTCATTATTTTAAATTTTTGACAGCGACTTTATGTACTTATTTTTAGCAAATCGTCCCAAAAGAAAATAGATTCGGTTTTACCTGAAATTGCAAGAAAATGGGAGCCGTTCCCCTTACTAACAACCTCTCACAACTATGGGTAATATGGAACCAGCTTTTTTATATACAGGGTTACTAAAAAATAAGCTTCTAAAATCGACACCAAAAAAATAATAATAAAGCGAATGAGCACCTACTTTGTACTGAACATACCCGTCTCAATGTTTTGCTGTAACAACATCTAAATGTGTATTATTGTTTTGTTTTGCGACAGGAAAAGGGAGTAATATGTATTAGCTTGTTTGTTTGATTTGTTGTATAGTACTTGTTGAGATGTGTCAATACATGTATGTTTATGTGTGTGTGTATGTGTGTGTGTTTAAAATATGAAGTGTGTTTGTTTTTTTAAGTACCCGTGATGCAAGAGAACCTGAATGACGCGGACTTCGTCGAAGGTTAGGCCCCGCAGGCTGAGAGAAGACGTCGGCTCGCTGCACCTCTGCGTATACAGAGCCTGTATGCTGTATGAGACAAAGTGGAAAAGCAAACGCAATTGAGAAAGTTCATATACTTTGCATCTCATACATTTTAAAATTAAAAACAAAAATAAAAAAGAAATAAAAAAAATCGAGGCTGTCCACGAAACTTGTCATGTTTTCGTGACTGCCCTGATGAGATTTGTAAAATTTCTTGATCAATATCTACTTCTAACACAGCTCACGGTGTGTTTATTTGAAATTGATAAAATTACGGCAAGTTATATAATTTATGTAGATTCGTTTGGACTTCCTACGAATTGGCTAATATAAAAATTCTAACAAAATAGGTTCTGTTAGATATGAGATCAGTAAATGCAGATTCAAAATTGGCTTTGCGTAGAAATGTTCACCCTAAAGAAGGTTTCGGATAAGAACTCTTTACCTAGAACTAAACTATTTCAATATAGGAACTTAGAACCTAGATGGGACCCTTAGAAGAAGCAGATTTATGGAAAACTACAGAAGTTTCTAAATCGGTGATCAAAATACAAGAGGTGGTGCAATAGGATCAAAGGTTTCTCAAACGGATCTGAATTAAATCTCAAAATGAGAAAATGTCATCTAGAATCGCCGCAATTTCATCTCGGTTGGACGTCTCAAAATCCGGAATAGTTCGGGGCTCCTTCGTATAGACTCACTGGAGGTGGAAGTATAATAAGAAAACATCGCACATCCACAAGTCCGGCCAAAAAGGAGCCTCTTTAAATGTTTTGGACACGTCGCAGTCATCTTTTTGGTGGTGTAATATTTTGGGATGTTTGGCGGGTCACTAACAACAAATTCATCTAAATGAGTCTGTGCACTGTGAGTCTTCAAGTGGTCATCATCCGAAATCTCCAAAATTTGTTCAATAAGCTGGAGATTTAATTCATCCACACTCTGGGTGAAGCCTTGGTAACGTCGCAGAAGGATCTGCTCCTAAGATCTGTAATAACAAGAATTCAATTTTGGGTTCACAGAACCAGTTGTACCACTCTAATGCGGTGCAACTGGATGAATATGGTAAGGGTGCCAAAATTTAGAAATGAGAAAAAAAAATGCAACAACTGGAAAAACACATTAATTTTTCCCTCGCACTAATTGCATTACTGGGTGGTGGTGTAATTTTTTGGGTTTTTTTGCGGTCCAATAACAACAATTTCATCTAGATGCATGTGAAGCATTGTCGGTCTTCATAATCATCATATGGTCATCACCGAGAATCTCCAAAATTTGCTAATTAAGCTGGGGTTTCAATTCAATACTTCAACGGGATAGATCTGTAATCACAAGCTCCATCTCCTTCCATTATGGAAAAGACGGAAAAGGTGCCAATATGGACGATTTAGAAATGGCAAAGAAATAGATAAAAACAAATGGGACAAGTGTAGGAAACGTTAAAGTGTAAACCTTGAGAAAATTTTGGAAGTATTCACAAAAACTGAAAAAAAAGAAAATTTGAAATTCCAGATAGTAATCTAAACAGTATAAGAACCTTCATAGTATGAGTCACGCTAAAACTCTTCTGGGAACAAAACTCAGCCAAAAGAGATGTTCAGAATGGATCAACGTCAGCAAAAACAATATTCAGATATTGACAGGATCCTATAGATCCGTAGGCTTGGAATAACGTCACCTCTCTTGACCCATTAGAAAAACATCTGATGCTATTGCGCCACTGTATAGTATAGAATCAGGATTAGAACAGCTTGGGTCACTTTTGTTTTAGAACTTTTTACAAGAACCGCTATTAACTGGAAAGGAATCGTAGATTAGCCTGCACCTATTTTTTCAAATCCCAAAATTATATAATCATGCCTTGTTAAATTAAAAAAAAATTAAAATCAAAAAATTTTACAAGTACATAATTATTAAATCCAGATCATCAAAATGTAGCTTTGGTTTTGTATATATATATATATTTATATATATTTAATAACAATTTTTTTTAATTAAGAGAGAATTTTTTAAAAAATGTACATTCATTACTTTTACAATAACAACAACAATCAAAAAAAAAACAGAAACTGTTTACAACATGTACAAGACTTGGAATAAGTATATATGTATATATTTCTTTTTTTGTTCTTAAATAGTACATTGCAAAATTTTCATTCAACAAAAATAAAAAATATACAAAATACAATAACAAATTTGTACTTCAATGATGACACACTGAAGGCACCTATAGAAAAACACAAGAAAAAATACAAAATCAAACTGGTTTTTCTCGTATGCCAAAGCTATATATATGGTATACATGGAAATTCTATTTTATTTCTATATATTTTTATTAAAAACTTAAAAATCTAAAATATTTTTTTAATTACAAAAAAAAATTGTATAATCAAAATAGAATCTCCAGAAAAAAAAAATACGGCAAATGATATACTACAGTATCATCTATGCATTCCTATCACTCAGGTTTCATCGATTCCAACATCTGATCCATCAAACTTCCATGCTTATTTCCACACGTACAACCGGCAATTCGCACGTTTAGTATACATTTGCCGTTAAAAGTGATTAGAAATGTTTGTGTAATTGTTAAAAAAGTGTTTTTAGATGTAATACTTACATTTTTTCGGTGTGGTACATCAGATTTTGTATTTTTATTAAAATTTAATAAAATTATTAAATTAAAATCAAAAGTGAATTTAAATTGAAAAGAATCGGTGATGCGTGAAACATTTTT